>JAAGNO010005086.1:0-11476 GCA_033439905.1 Ceryle rudis
CAAACCAAACCAAAAAGAAAAAAGACCAACAAAACCAAAAAACCAAAAAAATAAATAAACCCCCAAACAAACAAAACCCAAACATAACCAACCCAGATGTTCAGAACTGGAATAACCTGACTGGTTAATTCCTCTCTGCAGCATGGCACCCTTGCAAAGTTGAGGACATTCCCAGGTTGATGGATCCACGTGACTTAGCTATCCATACATCACACAGGCATGCAAAAATAACCACAACGTAATGTTAACATCCTCTCTAGCCTCAAAATGCTGGTGTCTGCTGAAGACTAGTGCCAGCTGTAAGGGCGAGAGGCAAGCCTGGGGGAACAGAAAGTTTTCAGCCAGTTCTGACAGATTCTTTGCAGACTGATTCCTTTAGTGGTTAATGAGAGACTCGTCTCATGTTTTACCCAGTAGGGAATGTACACGTTATGATCAAGAAGGAAGAATTGCTTAGTGCAATGGATAAGTGAATTCTGCAAACCCGTTTTCTTTGCCCGTATTCAGCCTTTAAAACACTGTCTACATCCACATCACCACAAACCAGGGCAGAGGAGCAGAGAGAAGCATTCCTGGGTCATGTAGCTTTGATGTAGGTCCAGGAATTTGGAATCTCTGTCTGCAATTTACAGAAAGTGTGAGGAGCTACAGAAATCCCCATAGGATGAAGAACCCCCAGACCCTGCCCCAAGGGAGATGCAGCACTGGACTTTGGAGTTTTCGCGCAGCCCTGGCACTTTCTATTCTGGCAACGAGCTTTCAATTCTGCTGATGGAAAAAGATACATTTCAGCTAGGCAGAGGCTGAAATTTAAAAGGTATTTAGCAGCCAGCAGTCACAAGTGCAAGACATTTTCTGCCCTTTCCACTCCTGAGTACCCATTTATTATACTGTCACACAGTCTGTTCTGACTAAAATCACAGTGCTCCTGCCTTCTGAGACATCAGGGCCTGCTCCATCCACTCAGAGTTTAATGTATAATCAGAGAATTAAAGGACATAAATGGCTTCTTTAGAGTCTATTTACCATTTTATGTATGTACTTAGAGTTGAGGATTGTTCATTGATGGTAACCAAGAGTACCATCCCACTAGTACTACCATTACAAAGAAGTACTTAACACTAGTGCCAACAACAGATAAATATGTCTCTTTAAAACAATTTTAGAATATAAGGTCAGCTTGCACTGAGCAGAGGATACTATATCTATTCAGTAGATAAATACTTATGTTTTTCTTTTCTGATCCTCTGCAACTAGGTATCAAGCAGGACTGGTGTGTCTTCTGCTGGGGTGTGGATAAGTGAAAAATAAAATACAAAATACTCCCAATATTTTGGAAGGTACCATAAAGGAAAACCATGAAAGGGCTTTACACGTCTAGTAAGCAAATACTCCTCATGTGCTTGTACATCAGGATAATATTTTTAAAAGATTTTAAGTGTATTTTTAAAAATAAATAAAGTTAGTAATTTTCAAAAACAGTATGAAATGCAAGACCACAGAATGCACTATGTTATATCCACGCTGCCTGATTAACAGTTGCTAGCCCTGCTAGGGATCTGCTATAGAAATACAGAGATGTTCAGCAGTCTTTGCTAATGAAGCAAAGCAGTTTTGTTTGTTCTAGGCCACGTTAATGGGGTTGACAGAAGTAGGATTGCAGAGTCCAGGGATATCACCCTGAAGAACTGAGGAAGGCATTAAGCCTATTCAGGTTAAAATTACTTCAACAAATATAATTATCAATATTATCATTTCATTAGATATTATTTTCCTATGTTACTGCTAGTCATGGGAGCATAGTTGTATTATAATTGCAATTAATCTTTGTTAGTCAGCCTAAGAAATTCCACCAAACAATCCACACATACTAGGCTCATAAAAATCCCTTTTATCCCCTTTTTTAGTCACTGTAAACCAGGTCCTAGATAACTTCTATCTATGAACATTTCTCCACTGAAATCCCCTTTGATCAAGTCTGTCAGATAAAAAGTTTCCTGCTTTGCATTTTTGCAGAGTTAGAATACCACAAGAAGATTGACAGAGAAAGCCCAAAGAAAGAAATATTGGTGTGGGACCCCAGCCAGCTTCACCTCTAACCTGGCCTTTTCAATGGCTTTAACACGCAGTGCATGCAGGCAGAAAATCCTCTCACTCAGGTCTTAATACAAGAGCAAGTACAAAAACCTGTGGAAGTGCTGGGTAAGGCTAGTAAAGGTCACTGTTTGTACTAATCCACAGTAAGGTCGAGTGCATTTTCTTGCATAAGAGAGAAAATGTCAAGATCCTGAACTGACCAAAAAAAAAAAAACAAATTTAAAAATGGGTGAAAGTTTTTGAATTACTAAAAAGCAAAGTTAAGGAAGGTGCACCTTGGCAAAAACTGGTAGTTACAGATTTGGTCTCCAGCTTCAGTGACAGTGGTTAAGAGCTTTTCTGGTTTGTCAGAGAGGCTGTAATTTAAAACACCCCTTCATTCTGATGTTCAGGCTTGAAGCAGCACTGCGTGCTATAGCCAAACGACAGAAGAGCTTTTGGGTATGAAAGAGGTTTTAAAGGTGGCATTTTTTGACAGCCTGCATATCACATATATCTTTTGTGTGAGTGGCACAGAAGAGTAGATTGAAAATAAAATATTTTAGTTTTAAAATAAACTAATTTAGCCTTTACCATTCCTTGTGAAAAGCACCATCTTCATTAGAAATGAGAGATAAACACCATACCTGTATTCCTGAGAGAAAAAATTTACCATGTGCTCAGTGAACACTAAATACAACATTTCAACCTCCAGCAGACCCATTTCATACACACCTTACTGTCAATTTGCAACCAAAACAAGCAACCTGCCTTCTTCAGGGTCAATCAACTCAAAGGGTACCTGCAAAGGGTATTTCATCTTTACTGTCTGACAAGGAGTACTATGGGATGATACAAATGTCCAGCCTAGGACAGCCCGCTTAGGGTTAGGCATCTAACTGACAGATGTGTAAGTTTAGGGGAGACCACCCATGCCACATAAAGAAGAAAAGGAGAGCAGTCAGGCCTGAGCTGGAGCACCCAGTGGACTAGCAGGATGGGTGTTCTGCTGGCAGGGCCTCCAGGACATATGTTGGATGTGAGTAAGACACCCAAAGGCACCTCATGTGGCCTGCAAGGGGACACTTGGCATGCATTGGTCCCAGCAAGCCAACGTTTGGGGAAAGACTATCAGAACCAGATAAACTCAGTCTTTCTGGCTATATCATAAAACACTTCCCAGAAGTACTAAAACTTTAATTGAATTGCTGTTTTCAGTCATTCCGTTTTAAAGCCCGGCCTCTTTTCTGGAAATACTGTTTTTTTAAAAAACCCTAGTATATCAGAGCAGCATCCTTCATATAATTAAACCAATCTCACAGCAATTTCCAGGCTGGCTGCACAGTTTGTGGGCAGTCCACACCTTACCCACTATCTGGTCTTCAGTTAGACTGCACTTGGTGACAGTGGGAGGAATGCTTTGACTCAGGGAAGCAAGAGAAAAAAGGTGAAATGCATCTTTTCCTGACTGCCTGGCCTCTCTCACCTCCCGGCTACACCACCTCACATCCAAGGCTGCATGGTAAATCTCATTCCCGCATTTGAGATGGTTTAGTAAAAACCAGGCACAAATGGCAACTGCATGCAAGCGAGGTAACCCACTGCTTCTGACTAATGCACAGCACAGTTGGAATAAATCAAAACAATTGCCTTGAAATTAATTGGAGGCATATCTGTGCACATACTAACAAGGGATCTGGTCTCTCTGACTTACACAGATACCATTTTATTTCTCTCCTCAAATTCAGAGAGAGACCATTTAAATCAAATACTATGCTTTAAATCATGTCCCTTCTTAAAACTGAAGAAAACTTCCTTAGCTGTTATTTACCTCCCAATTCCTTTGCAGATACTGCAGTCCTCATTATTCAAGCATAATCACAAAAGACAAATGTTCTCTGGGTAACTATATTTCAAATACTTTACTTTCAGTTCATTAAGTCTCTGGTATCATCCTCCCACTCTTCACACACCTTCTTATTTTGTTGCTCTTCAATGGCTGCTGCCTGGAGCAAACCTTTTCAGCTAGGGAACCACTAATACTGCAAATTCATTCTACAGCCATTACTCTAACACCCAGCAAGGTGCCCAAGTAGCTCAATTATTTCTTTCAAACTATAATCTCTTTAATTTATTGAGCATGAACTTGAAATGGCATTTGCTATTGTGCTGCTTGCCCATTTCTCCCACGAAAGGCCATCGCAAGCTTTTAAAAACTTTTTTACCTTATTAAATGTTGTCAGAGGCTTCATTTTGTCTTCTCTTTCACTGCTGCTCTTTTTTCTCTCCTAGTCATTCATTAGTATGTTTAACATCAAAATCAAGTTCATTAGATGAAGGGAAGGTCAGATCAGCAGTGAATAGAAGGTGAGGGTGCAGCAACCTGATGTGAATCGCTGCCCTATCACAGGGTACCACAGAAAGTCGACACAAGTCCCCTCTAAGTCTCCCATAAAATGGAACACTGTTCTGTCTTCCAAACCCAGATGTATTCCAAGGCTCCCCCGCAAGGTACTGAAGCAGTACCTTAAAAAAAGTTTCAGTACTAGACAATGATTTAAAAAAAGAAAAAAAACCCACAGTTTTTCTTCAGAAAATTCTCGATTATGACCATAGAAAGAAAATCAAGATGATCCAGATTATCAGGATCCTAATAATCAGGATCCAAATATCTATACTTCCATATGGATTTTTTTGTTTGTTTGTTTGTTTGTTTCCAGAGAGTATTTATGTTCTTTTCCTGAGCTTTTGTGGGTATCTTCCAACATGGTACTGACAGAGGACAACATGACATTCATCACAAGCAAAATATAACTAGGGCAACTTCCCAGAACTGTGAGAGATTTGGTTCATGCAGAGACTTGTAAAAGGAAATTGTGCAAACAGTACTGTGGATATATAAACAAACAGAATAAAGACTATTAAGATTTTAAGGTAGAGTTACTGCAGCATAAAGTGGTTTGTAAAAACAAGGTGATTTCAAAGAGCCTGAAGCCAGAGTAACATACTGAACTAGGCATTGGTTTGAAGAAGATTAGAACAGAATTCATGCAGGAACAAATCTCCTGCCTGCTTCAGTGCACTATGAATTCTGGAGGAATTTCTTTGGCTTCACTCTGAAGCTGTCAGTTTGTTTAAGTAAACATGCATTCAGTCCAAACAATAATGTTTTTTTCTGAAGTGGCCAAGCATCATCACAAACTGGACTAATTACAGAGTCAGCGGTTTTTGTTGATAAAACTCCAAAGTTGAGAGGACAGTCAGCAGCTAAAGCACTGTGGCATGTTTGCATGTGTGAAATCAGGGAGTATAGAAATGCTGCCTCTGAAATCAGGAGGATTGTTTTGATTTTTGTAGAGGAATGATGATGCCGAGAAGGATTTGCATAGCTCCCCAGGAGCAGCTCTGACGTGCTGCCAGTTTTCTGTCTGGAGTCAGCTCATTGCATCCATAACTAAGAAAATGTCACTGATTTCCTTTCTTTAAAATAAAGAATTGTCAAATGTGAAAGAAGTGAGCTGAAATACCCTCTGAAAGATGATAAAAAGTGAGGAAAAGTCTATAGATATCATTGTCCTGTACTTGGTTTTTTTTTTTTATAAACTGTGTATTCTCATAAAACATTGTGGGCAGCTGTTCTTACACGAGAACAAGTAGTTATCGCTCTTATGACCAAAATGATGATGAGCTCCCTGACGTCAACACAAAGCTCAAAACACTGTCTTCTAAACCATATAAAAGAAAGAAATGAATAAAAATTCCTCTATAAAAAAATTTACATGAATAGGTAAAAAAAAATAATTGTAAACCGGTCTGTATCTTATCCATGTAAAATGCTGGGTCAGTTTTTAACTTGTAGAGGTTTAGAGATTTTAATTCATAGAAAATATTATGAGAGGTATTTTGATGTGACTTTCAGAAGTGGAAGCATGTTTAATATCAGCATGATATTAATCATGAATATAATCAGAAAATAAAGAGTTTAATGCATAAAATTACTGGAAAAGTGAAGAACAGCACTTGTTTGAACTTGTTAGCCTGACATGACTTTACTGTCTTTATCTGCTATGTTGAGTGTTAAATGTTTATATTATTAAGTTCAGGACAAAACGAAGAATTCAACTTCTTTACAAGTATCTCTGTCAGGGCAAGTATATGGGAATAAAACAAAACCAGAGTTGCTGGGGTTTGGGTTTCTGGAGTTCTTTTGTCTGAGGAAGTGATTGGTGGTTAACTGTCTGCATTCTTTTGCAATTAGATTTATCTCAATATACAGGAAAAAAACTTCACAGCATGCAAAACCAGATTTAACCCAGCAGTAGGCAACCTGCCACAGCACAAAGTAGGAAAGCGATACCTGGGGAAGAGCATAGACTGGGATAACAAGAAAATAACTATGCTACTTGTAAGCTATTTTCACTGCAAAAAAAGGCTGGTTCTAACCATGCACAGAAGCACTCTCTACAGACACTGAAAGGTTCATCTAATCCCTGATACCAACATTTCTTTGCCTTGTTTTTATCCAGTTTTTAATCTTTAGTCTGCTTGCAGGGTTGACAGCTTTATCTAAAGAGAAATAAACTTCAGCTGGTTTCTTTCTCATCCTATATTTTGCATGCCAGTCTGTAGGGTTCTTTCACTTATCCCAACTAAATCCTGCAACTTTACCATGAATACTTTTATTCTCAGTAGCATCTTGAGAGCCAAACACCAGTCCTAACCAAAACCCACGGAGTGTTGGGTTGGGAAGAAATTCTGCAACACAGGACAACACTCAAGTGGTAATTTGGAACAGCACTGGAAATCCTTTTCTATCTTGTCCTTTGCAAGACAAGGCCCATTAAGTTATGAACACAGACTCTGGATGCCTAGAGAGCAAATAGGCAGGACATGATCACTAAAAGGAGCTTCCAAATCTTGATTTTCTATTTTCCAGCCATCTCTGAAAGAATTATTCTCCCTTGAGAATGGCACAGCACTCCAGGATCTGGGTTCCTAACAGGGGAGGTTGTGAGAATCTATGCTAGGAAGTAAAAAAAAAAAAAATTAAAATTCCCTTCTTAAAGACTACTCAAGTTTGAAGAGAAGAACAAGACTATCATGAACTTACAGTGATTTAATTCCCACTAAAATCACAACAAAATTGATTTTCACTAAAGTCTTTCTATGGTATTCCATCAAAATGAGGTAGGAATGTTTAAACACCCCTTATTGTACTGTAGTATCAGGATCCCTAGGGCATGAGTGTCAAATGTCATATGCACACAGCAAATAAGAGCAAAATCCCCCTCAAGTGCCTACTTTGTATACAGAGATGATAAAAATAAAAGAGCTGCAGGGCTGAATGAAACTAAAGCTGTGGTCAGCCTATAGCTGGTCTCTCCTGCTTGGGTTTTTTGATCAGGAAGGCAGCTGAGGTGCCTGAATGTTTTAAAATCTATAGTATAATCTTGATCCATGTCTGAGAGTTGAGAGCAGAATTGGAGAAAAGCTGAGTTTTGGCAAAGCTGCTAGAAAGGGTAGGTGTCCAGCAATGAAAAATGTAGTATTTATAGACTGAAGGGTCACGGGCCTATGTCTAAAGTATGCTATGACCTGACAAACTGTGCTTTTTGAGAACTAAATGTCATAACTGAAGTAGAGTTTCTGTAGAATCTCTTTGAGGGAGGATAATGAATATGTTTTCTTGAAGTATTAATCATAAAAATAATTTGTCTTCTCACTTGAGTAAATGATTAAATTGAACTGTTCCATCCTGAGCTGTAGCCAGCTTTTAGAAGTTTCCTCACATCCCATGAGCACTTTAGTAAGACCATACTACTGAACAGAGCAAGCATTCCATGAACTTTTGGCAAAAGACCGTCAATAGGTTCAGAGAGAAACATCTAATGGCCATGCCTTATTCCAAAATGAAAACACTGTTGGAGATAACCCAGCTGTTACACCACTGAAAATGTACTAAGCCTGCAGGGATCAGAGCTGCTCCTCTGGCAGAAAGAGTAATTATAAACAACAGATATTTTATAACTGAGTTTACTCCCAAGTGATGTGAGCAGGGCAGCACACGCAATTAGAATGGGAAGCCATTCAACTCAGTGACATCTTCTGTCTCGGGCTAATTTACACCAGTTCAGCTCTCTTGCTTTGCAATACAAAGCTTAACCAAGAGGAACTCAAGGCATATTAGTCTTATTACATGTTCCATCTTATCCATTGCAATAAAGGAACTTACTCAGCTTTACCTGCACAGTCCCTCATGTGCTTCAGTACTACCCTACTCTTTAAAAGGCTTTTCTAATTTTCTCCCTTTCTTTCCTCGGATGTCTGATTGTTGCTGTTATGTAATTATTTTTTTCTTACATAAATTAGATTTATATTTTCTTCTGATTTATGTTGTAGGTGATTTTTTTTCATTTTTTGGGGGGTTGGGGGGGTGTGTTTGTTTGAGGGATTTTTATTATTATTTTGGTTTGCTTTGTGGGTTTGTGGGTTTTTTGGTTGTTTTGTGGGTTCTTCTAAACAGGAACGCATAAGACTAAGAAGGAACGAAAAGAACATGCTTCTATGAAACCATGTATTCTAATCAGAGTAATGAGAGGAAAGCCATAGCAAATAAACAATTTAGTGATTTCTTATTAACATCACAGGAAGTTTCCTAATGTAGCATGATACTGTCTGCCAGGAAACCCCACAGAGAAAAAATGGGTACAGCATCATTACAGTGCTGTCATCCAAGTATCTTAATATTGATTCTAGCTGATGTTAAGAGGGGGAAGAAACAAGTTTTCCCCCCTGTAAAGCAAGTGGAGAAGCACTGCTGATCTGCATTTTGACCATCTTTTCAGTGGTTTGGGTTTTCTTTGTTTGGTTGTTTTTTTGTTTTATTTTCTTTTTTATCACTTTTAATATAAAGCCACAAGCTTTTTTGTTCAGCAACTCTGATTTGTCTTACAGGGATGCATAATAGCTCCATCTGAGGTCAGGGTCCCTCTCCGCTATGTCATCAAAAGCAAGGGCAAAGAAGATTTCTTTGTGGTGTAGATGTCAGTACAATTTTGAGGTATGGGAGCTGGTGCGGATGTCAGAAATAAACTAGTCATTGTAATGTGCAGCCTGTGAGAAACCAAATAAAAAGGTCTACATGAGCTCATCCCCATAGCAACATATAATTTATCCCACAGCATCCTATGCTGACAATCTTAAGGATTTTTTGCACGTAAGCCCCATATACATCCCAACCGAAACAGAAAGGGATGAGTGCAGAAAAAAATTAGCAGATAATCTGCTTGTTTCCCCAGAGGACATACATGGATCCAGGAACTAAGATGACAGAACACTCCATCACCCAGTGTGGTACCTCTCAGCTGCAGCTGAAGCAGAATTAGCCCTTGTTCCAGGAGTGGATGTCTCACACAGGTTTGAAGGCCATATTCATCAGCAGTCTTTCCTCCACCTCAGAAAATGCTGTTTGGATGGGTTACAGGATGTATTAGGAAAAAAAAGATAATCATCCTAAACTCGGATGGGTTTGTTACCTCACTTCAACACGGTTCTCACCCTAACACGTAGCAAAGTCTGCCTCCAGGTTCTCCCATTTTCTTTTTGCAAAACAAAGAGCTAAGCTGCAGGAACATGAATCAAGGCCCACAAGAGTACATTTTCAGTGAGTAGGGTGCTATGGTTCAATCCAACAAAAGCAAATATGCTACCTGGAAAAAAAACCAAACTCCTACATTACACAAGCACCATTACATTGACACAACGACAACATAGCCATGTACCAGGTTACAATACTTGAGCACTATGGTGTGAATTTTCTTGCTTCCCTTGTTATCTAGGTTTTTAACAAATTATATCATGGTACAATTGCAGGATGGACTGAAGTGGCAGCTAAAGCAGCTAGGAAGGGCTTGTCAAATTATGGGGCTGCTTTCAATATAATGGGATTTCACAAAACCAGAAGAATCATAGGATAATTTAGGTTTGAAGGGACAGCAGAACAATCTGCTATTGAAAGCATGTTGCTTTTAATGTAATTTGCAAGGATTATCTTAGATATGCTGTTGAAGAGCCACAGGAAGACCAACAGAAGCTGTTCTGTATCTTTGCTCTCCTCAGAGAAACATTTAAAATGTATGAACATCCACTTTGACCCAATCCATGTGCTGCTGCTGTTACTAGAAACACTTAGGGAAGGAATGATTTTCTTCACACAGATGTTCATTACAAAAAGAAGTGCAATCAGTATTTCTATATATGCACTCTACTCAAAATTACACCCCCGAATCTCTTACTAAAACTGACTTTCTTTCGCCTAAAGGTAGAAATAACTTCAATCAAGCTGTCTGATACTTCACAATATAAAATACCAAGGCTCAGAAAGAATAAAGGTACAGCCTGTACCAGAAGCACAAACTTGGAAGCCTCTGCATAAAATCTATTTACCTTGCAGCCAGCACACAGAAAAGGCATTTATTTACCCTTCTGATGTACAAATAAAGCCTGAGAATATGCAGTCTCTCATATCCACTTCTATACTTCTATATTCATTACTTGCTGTGATGTGTATTGGCTGAAATGAGGTAGGATCAAAAGTTTGGATGGCACATCTTTGATAAACATCTTAAAAATTTCCTCTTTTCAATATTCTCAAGCCTAAAAAGGCATGACTGATGTCAAACATTGAAGTCTACTATTACTTTAGCAACTGTAATTACAAAGTGACTAGGGAAAACCCCACCTGTTTCAGCACATTTCAGTATCATGTATAAAGAACACTCACGCTTTCAGAAGCCTCCAGTAAATGAGAAGCAGCGAGTGTTTTGCCCTAAAGAACTGGAAATTATAGGGTTTTGTTGAGATTTGAGCAATTTTTTATAGAACAGCGTGAACACATCTTTGAACTCCATCATTACTCATCAGAAAACATGCTTGTATTCTTAACTGGAAATAAAGACACGTAGGATACAATAAATTAATAGGTTGTAATTAATGGGAGGAAAAAAACACATCAATCTTACCTTTTTTTCAAAGAACAGGCCAGTAGGTATTTCCACCTGCAAGCATGTTGTTTTGGTGCTCCCCGCAACTGTTCCTTGAGTGGCTGCTTGGCATTTGATGTTTGCTAATGGACCTGCCTCCGACCATGTTGCTCTTTCCAGTGTTTCTGATACAACTTCACGTGCACACATGAGGAACTCCTTGGCGTTGATTTTAAAAGGGTAGGTTGTCTTTTTCAGCAGTTCTTCTGTATAGACATAACAGAAATATCAAACTGGTGAGTTGTATACAGAATTACACAGAATTATCATAGAGGATGGAAGAGACCTTTGAGATCATCAAGTCCAGCCTAAGACCTGACACCACACCACCTAGCTAGAGCATGTCACTAAGTGCCACA
>JAAGNO010005086.1:18510-38254 GCA_033439905.1 Ceryle rudis
CTCTTATCCAGACTAAACAAGCCCAGTTCCCTCAGCCTCTCCTCACCAGGCCTGCTTTCCAGACCCCTCACCAGCTTTGTTGCCCTTCTCTGCACCTGCTCCAGCACCTCAATGTCCTTCTTGTGTTGTGCTGTCCAAAACTGGACACAGTACTCAGGGTGCGGTCTCACGAGTGCAGAGCACCCTCAGGTCCCTTTCCAGCCACTCCTCCCCAAGCCTGGACCATTGCCTGAGGTTGTTGTGACTGAATTGCGTGACCCAGCACGTGGCCTTGTTAAACCTCATCCCACTGACCTCAGCCCATCGCTCCAGCCTGTCTAAACCCCTCTGCAGAACCTTCCTGTCCTCCACCAGATTGACACTCCCACTCAATTTCGTGTCATCTGCAAATTTCCTGAGGGCGCACTCAATCCCCTCATCCAGGTCATCGATAAAGATATTAAACAAGACTGGTCCCAAAACTGAGCCCTGAGGGACACCGCTTGTGACCGGTCGCCAACTGGACTTAACTCCATTTACCACCGCTCTCTGTGCTCGGCCATCCAGCCAGTTTCTAACCCAGCAAAGAGTCTGCCTGTCCAATCTTTTTGCTTCAAAATATAGCCAATGAAACAGGCAGTGAAATTATTTTGGCTTTAGAATCATAAATCCACTTAAAACTATAGGTCACTGATCATTCAGGCTGTCACGCAACAGCAGTACAGTCAGGCACCTTCAATGTTTGCAAAACTCAGTGTTAACAGATACATTGTCATAGTGCTAATCTCTTGTTTCAACCCTCTTCCATTAAGATCTGTTTATTACTAAGGAGTACAATCCCTCTAACTTTACACTGCTCATACTACCTACAGTGTTTTGGGTAACATGCTAGAATTTCTGAAAAATGGTATTTCTTCAGAGAAAGGTCAGAACAGTGCTAACAAAACTTAAATGCTCTGAAAACACTTAACTGTCTGCTGAATATGTACAACTTCCCTTAATTTAAGGAAATAAACAGAGAGCAATTATTAAACATCTGTATGAGACATTCTGACATGAGGTAAATGCTGAAACTATCTCATCTGGAGGTAACTTGATGTTTACTTAGAGAAACCCTGAACATTCTTCTGTGAAGAGTACAGCAGCTAATCCAATACTATATATAAACATATACATAAAGAAGATGTTCAAAAATCAGTTAAATTTCTTTCATAACACATCTACCTGTTATAAATCCGGACAAGGTTGTCACTCCTCTTGCATCAAGGTTAATCTACTCATAACCATTAAATTCACACACATGCATTATCAAGGATCTATTTTATAGCTTCTCATTCCAATAATCTCAAGCATTACCAGCTGAACAGCAGCGTGACATTTCATATCACAGATGTGGGAAAGCAAGGAAGGATTTGTACCATTATCTCTGGCTTTCGTGTTATGTTTTTAGCTGTACAGGAACAAGATCAGTAGGAATTGGTCAGCAAGAAATAGCAAGAAAAAGCTATAAAAACATGAAAAAAAAATATAGGAAGACTCACACATCATTGTTTTTTAACCCAGCAAATGATGGAGAATATTTCTGCATAGCAACAGAAGTATTAACCTACTTCCTTAAAAAGTATATATAAAAGGTGACCAAGCTAAGCCTCAGCATTCCCACATGCTGGAAATCAGTGAATGCTGAAGCCCAGACTGTACTCCCATGCTAAAAAGCTGAAATTTTATTTCATTTAGTAGACTTTGCTGAATGAAGTGACAGATATCTAAATAAAAGATACCAAGTTTGCCTGTGAAAAGTTCTGAACTACAGGGGAAAATCAGAACCCTATTCTGCTGTTCGTATTTCCAGGAGTCACATAAAAAAAACAAATCAAGCAGTAATAAAAGCCATACATCTCGATAAAGAGTAGGCAGACTACGACATAGCTTGGCAAACAGAACAAAGCAATTGTGGTGAAGATTTGCCCCTCTTCCTCTGTGATAACGTCTTTGAATATACTGTTTGCTGAAAAGCTGGCAGGTAGTTTGTAAGAGCACTGTCAACGTGTGCTAGCTCACAAGTCTGAGGAAAGACAATGACAAACAGAAGATAAATGCTATCTTGAAAACTGTTTCTCCACAATCCAGGCTCAGTGCATTTAGTGACCCACTAGCATTCGCTGCTGAAAACAGCTGGATTTGAAATGTTAAGCCTCAGTTTTGATTAACTATCCAGTAATCTACGAGGGCAGCTCCAAGACACGGAACAGATTTATCTTTAAAAGGAAGAAAGCAAAATGTTTCTTCTCATTAACTTTGGAAAAAAGCTTAATTGGAGAGGCAGCAAATACACAGATAGACCAACAGAGAGATGAGGCACTGATATTATTTTTTTTTTTTTTTTTTCAGCAGGAGTAAACAATGTAAATTTTAGACTGTCTTACTTTAATGTTACACAGGGTATTTTTGGTGCCCAAGATTAAACTCACAGCAGTGGCACAGTTAGTACATGCCGTGCATTACTGAATGGAAAGCCAAAGCTGGAAGCTAAGTAGTTTATCTTACATTTAACAAAATTCACAAGATCCTCCAAGATCCACCCCGCATGAAATGGCTGTACTGATTATGTGAATACTCCCTAGGAGCACTTGTGGTGCAGAACAAACAGACAAGGACCATGGATTCACAGCACCAGGCGCTCAGAAATTGAAATGTGCCATCCACAAACAATCCAGTAAATCAGGTCTAAAATTAGGCTATAGAAGAGATTTCAGTGAATTAGAAGTTCAACGAGTTCAGCCATTGACATAGGCTTTCCAAAGCCACACTTTCACAGATTAAAGCAGCACCAACCTCAGTATATCACAGAAGGTGTAATTACCTGGCAGTAAGTCACACACTTTGCTAAGAAAGGTGACTGAGGCTTTTTAGAAAGACCTGCATAAGCACCACGCACTTTAGCTGGCAGGAAGGTTAAGCTTCTTAAATTCACACAGAAAAGCAACATCACATTTCAATATCCCACATAGTGCCTCAACTCACACAGCCAAAGGATCCAGAGTTTCTTCATGGGGATATGGTGAACACGGGGACGCCCAGGAGAACTGAGGGAGGGCATGTGCTGCACCCAGGACAGAGCACACAGGAGTGTGCATGGCACCGGCACAGCAGGGAGCTCCAGGAAGCCTTCTGCTCCCAAGGAGGCTTCATCTACTTCTCTCCCTTCTGGCAGGAGACACTAAATAGATGTTATTTGGAAATACAGTTTTAGCCAGACTCCCAACACCACTCAGCCCATCTGAAAGAACCAAAACTGCACAGAAACATGTAACCCATATACCTGGTTTCCTTTTTGTGACAGCTTTTCTGAACCCTGTAAAGAACATCTCCCTGCTAAGAAGTCCTACTGTTTTCAAGCTAGAAAAGATTTATATTGGTTTCAAAAGATTCCCTCAGGTACTTTTCCCATGTGCACAATTTCTCAGTACAAAATTTCACTGGCATGCCTTCACCATTCTGCTCACAGCACAGTCTTAACCTGATCATGCTTCTCTTAAATGACGAGCACAACAAAAAGCTATCCACTGTTTAATGCAACAACGCAGCTCGGGCCGAGACCATCAGATCTGTACTGGTAATGTGGTAATGTCTGCTCTGCTCTTGTACTGACTGAATCTCAAACAAATTGGGGGTCCTTCCACCTACATCCTTGCCAAGTGACTAATTAGGCAAATTGGACTGTTGGACTATGGGATTAAATGCCAAATTGAAAATAGGTTCGTGAAGGTTTCCCTTCCAATGGCATTGTTCTTGTAAATGAGGGGAGTATCTGCTCAGATTGGGCTTCCAGGCCAGGAAGGGAACAGCGTCTAAATGCAAATACAGGTGAAGACAAATACTTTTCTTGCCACCTGGAACTAGATGCAATGAGCAAGAGCTACTCAGCATGAAGTCAGTCAACACAAGGAGAAGTCTTTCTGACAAAGCATTAAAAATGGCTGTATTCTCTGACAAGAGTTAAATTTAAATGGTATAAAGGTATAGCCTGAAGGAAACTGCAGCATAACGGTACAAGACTGATGAAGCTGAGGCAGGGATAACTGTAGCAAGCTTTTCACCCAGGAGGGAAAGACACAGCTGCACAGCCAGATGCCAGTAAGAACACAGTCCTGATCATGACATGGTCATCACAGGTCAACCAGATGCCTAAAGAGAATGGAAAACACTTCATAAAAAGAAACAAAACTATAAGACCGCAGATTGTATTTGCTGTTTAACCTCATTTTCTTTAATCTGCATTTCTTTAACCAGCATTCTGAGATGGCATCTATGCGCACTCTAACCTCTTTCAGAAGCAAGAGAATTTTAACCTTCCTCTCTGAAACAGGCAAAGGGAGATAAGGTCTTCAGCATACTGAATACTCCCCTTATTCCCACAGCTCTACACTAACTCAGTCAACTAAACGTACCTACAACACTCCTAATCACTACTGCATGTGCAGGATCACAGTGTGTTCATCCCAGCATTTGCACTACCGAAGGTAATATTGGAGATAAGTAAAGTAATTCAAAAGTCTACAAGACTGGTGAGATTTTAAATACCATTACCTACCAACGCTATCTTCACTTTACAGGGTGCCTATGTAGGCATTGTAAAAATCCCTTTGCCTTCGGGAAGGAATGCAACTTGCTTTAACATTATTGGCATCACGGATTTTTCTTAATCTTTCCTCAGAGCATTGGAACAATTCTATAAATTTCCTGACTTATCTTGCAAATTAATTCGCAGCTGCAAATATGGCTCTAGAGGCTGATTCTCCCTATGTCTGCACTCTAATTATGCTCAAGGAAAAGCAGCAGCAGAAGCTGAGGACAGAACGCTGCTGCTCTGCCAGGGTAGTGTTCACTATCACTGGGAACAGGAGTAAGTGCACTGCAGATGCCAGGACACTGGGGATCTGATTGTTTTAACCCACCCCTACAAATCCACTGGAGAGGGCACTGCAAGTGAAACAGCAGCTGTATATACTCTAGTGTTCTTTGTCTCTAGGTATTTCTAAGTCTTGGAATAACTCATGGAGAAGAGGCTAATGCTTTTAGGTACCCCAAAGTGTTTGTCTGACATTTTGGAGCTTGGGAAAAAAACCCACGTGACTAAAAGCTACAATCAGCAGCTTGGCATTGGGCCATTCAGCCATAAGCATGATTGATACATTTGGTTCCACCACACACCATCCCCAGTAGAGCTATTGGCACCTAGGAGCAAAATGCCTTTTCTGATGTTATTTTTAAGGTTACCTTTGTAGCATACCAGAAGTTTTCATTGAAAAAAAACATCTGGTGCAGGTCTTCTGCCTCAGTGGAGTTCTGAGTCTTTAGCCTGACCTGTAGCCTGTCCTATTTCCATGCTATACAGAAGTTTCAATTGTCCACATTTATCTCCTCTGTAGTTCATCGGCTGACAAATCACCCTCTGATATTAGCAATGCTTAAACAATTTTCTCTCTACCTGCTCCCAACAAAGGCAGATGATTAGTTTTCTTCCATGTGATCAGGGGTTTTTTTGGTTGCTTGGCTCTAATGAATCTTGCCTTTTACAGTCACCCATAGCTTTGTTTATTTTGCAGCCCTGAAGGCATTTGCACCGACAGTACTTGTCTTTCTGGTTTTCTGTTGTTGTTGTTTTAAATGGCCGAATGTCTGAAAATGTTTTTAGATTAAATTCTTCTCAAGATAAAAATGGGGCTCTGTGAGCACAAGATATATTATTAGGGTGCACAGCTTGCTTCCCCCTCCCCACAAACAGAAATCATTCCCTGTGAATACTCTTTCCCCAGTAGAAAAGACAACCCAACAGAGAATTCAGGTCTGAAATGTGAAAGCACAGCAAAAGGCAGTTTCTGATGGTGAGCAAAATAACCATGTAAAATTCAGATGAGAATCTGTCCCCAGTCACTAGCTCCCATTTTCTCAGTTTTCTCCTGAGGCTGATTTTAGTTCTCCTGTTCTGTCAGGCAAATTCCTACAACTCTTTTACAGACAATCAAGGAGTTTCATTCCTGTAATAGTAAAAAAAACCTAGGCGGGTACTATTTTCCCAGGGTAATTGAAGGAGCAAGGGGGCTGGTGTGCATGGGGAAAGGTTGTCTATTAAGTATGGACAACACAGCTGAACAACATTCTGCTGGGTCAGGACGTCCTTTTGCCCCATCTTTATCCCTGCCTTTTAATTCATGTATTTGTTGTCTTCTTCAATAGCTTTGTTCAAGAAATATGTTGACAAATCCTTGGCATTCACATCAGAGCATTTCAGCAATTCACCACACCACCAGAGGTTGAACAATGTTCCATCTGCAAGTATCTTGTCATTGCTTCACAATGCATTTACACTGATTCCAGGGGCCAGTCATCACGTCTATAAAGAAATCTCTTTAAAGTGCTATTTTAATAGAAAAAAAACCAAAAACCATAATTTGAAGCTTTGATGGACTATGAAGAACTTAAAAAACACAACTTCTGCAAATTTATTTTCACAGTCAAAAGAAAAAGGAAGTTGCTTCTGCATATTGTGGGAATTTAATTCAATCTCAAGGACAGAACAATGTGTTATTATCCCAGACAAAATAATTTTAGAAGAATAAGTGCTGAGACATTTCTGGCTGCTGTGATGTCAAACTATTAGAAAATAAACATTAAATTAATTTAAATGCTAGCTTCTAGTACAATCCAGCTAACAGATTACAGCCATATTCATATGATGGTCAACATTGGTCTGATTCAGCACACCAAGAGTGGCTCAGACCTCCCTTATTTTCCACCACCAGCCACAGACCTGTAGGAACAATTATGTAAGGCTGCACACAGTTGGTAATACTGCCTCCCAATGCAAACTGCTCAGGCTCAGTTACACTCTAACCCCTGAACTTGCAAACAAAGAAGACCATATATATATATTTATAAAGAGTACATATTGCTGGAGATTCTGAGGATCCAACTGCATAATAATGGAAGTACAATTTAGGGCAGGTTAGAGAGTTTTCTTAACAATGATCACAGCTGGAGGACTTTCAGAAAGCTGCTCTCCTGTTCTCTGCTAAGTGATTGCAGAGACCCAGTGTATATACACTGTTTCAGAAAAAGGAAAGAGATGAGCAAAAGCAATCATTTCAGTGTTAATGAACGAGGTAGCTATCCCTGGATGGGGATTGATTTTTCAGCTGTCTGGACCTGTTAACTGTGAAGCTATAATCAGTAATTCCTCATGTCTTAAATGATAATATGACTGCCTTATGCAGTGCTTGTCATTTTCAGGTATCAAAACGCTTTTCAGAAGACACTAGGATTATCCTTTCATTTCACAGGGAGAAAGCAAAGAAGTCTGCAAATTAACCACAACCACCCACTAAGTCAATAACCAGGTTAAAAAAACCCAAACAAAACAACACCTCTTCCTGAAACTCCAGTGCCAAACTACACATTAGAACCCAAAGATTATTGGAAATACATATTGACGGAGCCTACGTCAACCTCTGTGACCTTTAAATTCTAATACCAACAGTAGAACTGAGAGCATCAGTATCTGGGCTTCTGTTCCCTGCCCTTGGCCAGCTACATGACTCATACATTAAGACAGAATTTTGTAAACTTCCTCTCTGTTGTGCAGACTTTGGAATTGATTTAGGAGGAATTTTTGCCTCACAGCAAAATTAGATGCTAGATTACAATGACGTCAAGTAAGTGTACTTCTCTGAGCTTCCTTTAAAATGTAGTAATTTTTTTTTCTCATATCTAGCTCAAAAATAACTATACTTTTCTAAGCATCACAATTCTTCCATAAGAATGTTTTGTTACCGGCCTATTCAAATACCATTCCTAAACCCAGCGCATATATGTGACTTCACATTTGTTTGTACATTGTATACATCAGACTACAGAGGATAAGAAACTGCTTTGAAAGTATGACATACCTGGGTCTTTCTTGAGCCTGTAGATCACAGAATCAAAATAAAATCCATGAGTCCAAACCACACCTCTCAAAGCAAAAGTTTCAGTGAGTGTGGCTTTCCAGACAAAAACTCAAGGTCTATCCGGAGCAGGACGAGACAGATGCTGAAGCAAGGCTGTCCATCTAGAGTCAGAGGCAAGGAGAAAGACAGGCTGAGCTACAGTGTGCTTGGTGCAGGGGGTAGGGGTGTGCCCAGAGCTGGGCGGAGATGAAATTGGGCTTCTGGAGAGGTGTGTGGCTGGAGGCTCCAGGACAGGCTAATCAGGGTCATTAAGAGATAGTAGTGCCTATAGAGCCCTGATATTAGGTTTATGGAATCAAAATCTGCAAGAATTGGGATTTTTCATTGTCTCTTTTTCAGAAGCTCAATTTAAAGATGCGATTTATTTTAGTTTTCAGTGAGAGCAAATTTATGCTTGGAGTAGTGGAGGGACTCTACAAAGTGTGTATCTTTGCCCACTTTGAAGCTCAAAGTGATTAATGTCACCTGCTTTGGGAAATCTTGGCCTAGTAGTTTACCCTAAGAAAGAGAGGAATGAGAAATACAAGGTTCATCACACCATTCATCATTGTTACTCGTCAAATGAATGAGGGAAATAAGATAACCTTTAGAAGTTATACATAACCTGAATACTGAATCTGGTACTGGGGGAAATTTATACTTGATGTATGCTGGAGGGTGGAGGGATGGAATTTTTCAGCCCATAGGCTCTCTTAACCCCCATTCCATCCAACTTAAGGAGTATCAGCACATTAAAAGTAAAATTTGACCTTCAGGAGATAAATAGAAATGATTGATCTAGTATTGACATCTTGCAGAGGCATACAGGAGATTCAAGGCATCGAAGGTTTTTCTCCTTTAAACATTAGGTCACATAATCTCAGAATGGTAGGGGTTGGAAGGGACCTCTGGAGATCATCGAGTCCAACCCCCTGACAGAGCAGCATCACCCAGGGCAGGCCACACAGGAACAGATAGAGAAGGAGACTCCACAACCTCTCTGGGCAGCCTGCTCCAGGCTCCATCACCCTCACAGGAAAGACATTTTTCCTCATGTTGAGACGGAAGTTCCTGTGTTCCAACTTGTGACCATTACCTCTCATCCTGTCACAGAACATCACTGAAAAGAAGCTGTCTCCTTCTGCTTGACACCCACCCTTCAGATATTTGTAAACATTAATAAGATGCCCTCTCAGGCTCCTCCAGCCTAAACAGCACTAGGACTCTCAGTCTTTTCTCATAAGAGAGATGTTCCAGTCCCTTCATCATCCTCATAGACTCTATTGGACTCTCTCCAGTATTTCCCTGTCCCTCTTGAACTGGGGAGCCCAGAACTGGACACAATACTCCAGATGTGGTCTCACTAGGGCAGAGTAAAGGGGGAGGAGAACCTGGGAAGGAATAACACCATGTGCCAGTCTGAGCTCTCCAGATCTCGCTGGATGGCAGCACAACCTTCCAGTGTATTAGCCACTCCTCCCAGTTTTATATCATCAGCAAACTTGCTGAGGGTACATTCTGTCCCTTCATTCCGGTCGTTGGTGATGATGTTGAATAAGACTGGACCCAGCACTGACCCCTGGGGAACACCACTAGTTACAGGTCACCAGCTGGACTCTGCGCCACTGATCACAACCCTCTGAGCTCCATTGTTCAGCCAGTTCTCAACCCATCTCACCATCAACTCTTCTAACCCACACTTCCTGACCTTTCCCAAGAGGATGTTATGGGAGACAGTGCCAAATGCCTTGCTGAAGTTAAGGTAGCCAACATCCACTGCTCTCCCTGCATCTACCCATTCAGTCACACTATCATAGAAGGCTATCAGATTAGTAAGACACTACTTGCCTTTAGTAAATCCATGCTGGCTACTGTTGATAACCTTTTCTTCCATATGCTTAGAGACGATCTCCAGAATGAGCTGCTCCTCACCACTCTAGGGATGGAGGTGAGGCTGGCCGGTCTGTAATTTCCAGGGTCTTCCTTCTAACCCTTTTTGAAGACTGGAGTGACATTGGCTTTGTTCCAGTCATCAGGAACCTCTCCCATTCTCCATGATCTTTCAGAAATGGTGGAGAGTGGTAGAGCAACAACATCAGCAGCTCCCTCAGCACTCATGGGTGCAGCCCATCAAGGCCCATGGATTTGTGTGTGTTTAGTTTATGCAATTGATTTCTAACCCAATCCTCACCAACCAGTGGAGAGTCTTCCTCCTTCCAGGCTTTCTTTCTTACTTCCAGGGTTCAGGTTTCTTGAGGGCTGGTCTTGGCAGTGAAGACTGAAGCAAAGAAGGCATTCAGTAACTCCACCTTCTCTGCATCCTCTGTCACCAGCGCTCCTGCATCATTCAGCAGTGGGCCCACATTTTCCCTTGTCTTCCTTTTACCATTAATGTATTTGAAGAAGCCCTTCTTGTCCTCTTTTACTTGCTTTGCTTAATTCCAAGAGGCCCTTGGCCTTCCTTGTTACATGCCTACATGAAGAATATCCGAGTCATTCCTGAAATCCACTGTGTGATATTTATTGAATAACAGTAGAAACAATATTTCTTTAAATTTTAAATCACGTAAATTTTTTAAAGACAGAGACTGTAACTTCCTTTGGCAGTGGAGTGAAACAGGCATTGACAAACAGTGAGGGCTTCAACGTGGTTTCAAATATATCATTTCATAAGATAAAGTTAAGTGCAGCAGACTTACCATGGTGGCAGCACATCCACAGAGCACTTAGAAAAGCCTCTTTCCACCTCTCTCTACCCCCACCCAGTTTAGCAGTAAATTGTTTGTCTGCCTGTGTGACTTTTAGAGAGTTTTATAATCTCGGAGCAATCCCAGGCAATCCCACTGATGTGATTAATTTTTCATATTTTCCAGATTAGATCTTTTTCAGTAGTTCACCTGTACAAAGCAGAAAAGCATTGGTCATTAAAATGACCAGCAGTTTCTGCTGCCTGACATTTTAATTGCAGAACTTGATTAAGACTCTCACCTGTCAGCATCAAGGCTCAAGCCTTAGACCACCCTCACCAGCATCAGGAGACTTTCTTTAAAAAAAGAGCAGAAGGGCTGCCTCGGGCAAGAGGACTTGTGTGCCAGAGCTCAGCAGCAGGCTGATATTTCGCTTCACATTAGTAACGTTTCAAGAAAAAAAAACAAAACAGTGCTGGAGGAATGCAGAGCAATGCAAGTAGAGGAGGGAATTCTAAAGCACTGCTGCAACAGCCCTTAAAATGATCAAAATTATCTTCAGGCAGTTCTGTTTTGACTAGCCCCAATGTATAAGAAGTGGCACTGGCTTTAGGACCTGTTATTGGTAGAACCGAGGGTTCCTAATATATTCTTGTATATCTCCTGCTGACTGGTCATCCATACCTATGGACTTCTCTCCAGCTTGTACAAATGCAGCCGAGCTTCCATTCTACAGGAGCAGACTGGCCCACCTCCATCTGACTCAAGATTGTAGAGAAGTGGGTGTTGGGTCTCTTCTCCCAAGTCACAACTGATAGGACAAGAGGAAATGACATCAAGTTGTGCCAGGGGAGGTTTAGGTTGGACATCAGGAAAAACTTCTGTACTGAAAGGTTTATCAAAGCCTGGGACAGGCTGCCCAGGGAGGTGGTTGAATCGCCATCCCTGGATGTATTTAAAAGCCATATAGATATGTGCTTAAGAATACAGTGTAGCAGTGGCCCTGGCAGAGTTAGATAACAGTTGGACTTGATGATCTTAAAGGTCTTTTCCAACTGATTCTGTAGGACTGGTGTTAGGCTTCCTGACTTAATCTCTTATTCAGATCCACACTAGATGGGGCTGGAGGATGCCAGGTCTCACTGTAGAAAAATGCCCACCCTGAAGACAACAGGAAGTTGAAGGATTCTAGGGAACACTGGTCCTTTGACTTTCAAAATGTACTTTGAAATTGCTCTTCCTTAGCAGGGGACAGGAGTATGATCCTTGCCTCCCAAAGGTCTCCTTCACACAGTGTTTCACATTACCATGCCTGTGCCTTTCTCACTGAGTGAACATAGTCTAGTTTTCTGGGGGTTTTTGCAAATGACCTCTTAACTCAATAGGCCAAACAGAATGAAAACACAAGTAAAAAACGTTGTTCTGCCCAGGAAACGACACAGAAAACTCAGGAAAATCTATTTGCCCTGGCAGAAAGAACACTGCTTAATGTCCCTGTGTAGTTGGGAGGCAGCAGCTTTTTCTTTTTATCTTTGGCTAAAGGTTGTGTCAGGTTCAACAGGGGCTACAGACCTGGAATATGCAGCTAGCACTAAGAGCAGCCAAAGGTAGAAAACAGTATGCCAGAGAACTCCAGTGGCAAGGTAATGTTTCAGGTACTGGATAGAAAAGAATCTGACAATAATTTCAGAGAGGGTAAGTCTGAAAAGGAAATCAGCCTTAAAAAACCTTCTGAATGGTACTCAAATATCCAATCTGTCATCCTTTTCTCTTCAAAATGAACTCCCTGCAGCAAAATTACATAAATTAGAGTACTGGGAAAGTGTAAATTTTTTAGCCCATTAAAAGTGTCTTGACAGGTGTGCTTCCTGGTGGCTAATGACAACAATTCGGTTAATAAACAATTTCGTTTGAAAAGACCAGCTGGGCTTATATTAAATATTTCTTCTGGGAAAATGCTGGGCTTAATATTTCACTCTCATTTAAAGAAAAGTTTTCTCAGAAGAATAGTGTGAGAAAGAGCAGGCTGTCCATCAGCAGGCCATCCTGCTACAGCCCCCAGCCCAGGAAATAGTGTACCAGTCTGGAAGGGTTTATCTCCCCTGCCTCCCTTTGCAGTCACACAGACAGAAACTCCTCCAAAGGGTATCTCACAGCAACTAAATTCTGCTCTGATTTGCAAACAGCATTAGAGCCACTATGGTGGCCTTCGTGCATCATATGCCTCTGGATGATATTGTTCACAGCGAGCTCCTATCAATTTACTTTGCTATCAGTTGTCAAACAGTTCAAATGACCTTTGAACACATACATTCCTTCCTAAAAACTTCTAAAGATTGCATTCTAGTTTATTAATCCATGGAGCCAAGAGATGCCAGTTTTGTCTGAACAGCCGATTCTTCCTGAGTTAGTTTTGTGGTGCTGTGACTGTGTCATGGCCCCTGGGCAGTGGGTCTTTAAAAATGTTTATAATTAATGGGGTTTGATTTCAAAAGGGCAACACCATTCCCTGCACATTTTGGTCTGTACCAAATATAAGCAATAGCAGCCTTAGAGGAGGTTGGGACTTAGCTTGCTTTTTATTCCTGAAGGACTTGTAATGCTGGAACAGAGGGTTGCCCCTTTCCACACAGCTGTAGCCATGCCACAGACTCCTATTGCCTCTAATCTGTCCACATCATTTCTAAATATTCTGTGAAAAGCAGACTACCACTGCCTGGTGCTGATTTGTTGTGATTCCAGTAAGCAAGGCACTCAGGCTCTGAATTATCACCTAAAATTCCATTCATTACTGCTACCACTACAAAGAGGATAATACAGATAATCTTACCTCCCTTCAGACTGTGCGACCCTGGAGCTCTGTGATACTGAATGGGTCTCCAACCACGGCACAGCACACAAAGCACTGATGCAGTCTCTGGAAAGGTTACCCCACTTTGGTCTTTTGAGCTTGAATAGGATTTTCTGAAAAGAAAACAATTCTGTTCACCATTCACAGGCTCCTTTATTACAATCAGCCAACTAAGATGATCTTGCAGCAGGGGATATGCGCAGCACAACACCGGCACAAAAGCCAAGTTATACATGGAGCAGCACCACACAGGTCCACACTTAACACAGGTTAACTGCTTCATGGATCACTACTTGCTCCACAGGCAATGGTCTTCTTGTCAGGATCACTGTGACCACCAACAGAGAGAAGGGTGGGTTTGCCTCCCTGCCAGCACTAAAGAGCAGAAAGGTTCCTTTCTAAGTGTGGGGGTTTTTGTCACCACTGTCCTGCAGTATGTAACTCCATCTACACATTGCACCAGCAAGGGAGTTACTGAGCCCCTGGCTCTGACATCTATGCCACTGAGCTGTCCCTCTCAGACAAACCTCCTTTGGACCTTAATCCCAATCTTCTGTATTCCCATAGAGTCATCGACAGGCAGCGGCACACGTGCTCCACCACACTCCCAACTGCACACACAGCAGTCAGCCCTGGGGTGCCCAAGGGGCATAGTCATCATCCCAAAACGTGGATGTGCACCTTCGGAAATGAATATGCCTCATCTCCACCTAGTTTAGAGAACACGGACCTACCTTTCATCTCCTGTCAGAGTGGTCACTTCTACAGTGACTACTACTCTCAGACTTCAAAAATATTATGAGAAGAAGGCTGATTTGGCCCTGAAGTTTCCACAACACATCAGAAGAACCACAAAATCTTTTTTTAAAGTCAGAAAAAAGGTGTGATAGCACCTTTTCACAATTCATCCTGACACTGAGGTTGTAGTTTCATGCTCCGAGTAGCTTCAAAATGAAACTACCATTAGGCATCGTTCGGTTGGGTTAGAATTAATTTCAAGTGTGTGCAGAAATAACCAGCATAGGTTACCTGCAATAAGGCTTTCACAGTATATGAATCCCTTTCTCAGATTGTTCCTGAACTCTGACAGCCCTTTAAATCTCAAATAACAAAACCCCAACTATTAACTTTTAAGGAAGCACCAAAAAATGACTCAGGTGTCAGAATGGGGTATGAGCTTTAAATACTTCATGTCTACAGGGACAAGCTGGAGACCTGGAGTAGGTGAGACCCTCTCTACATGTGCCTAAGCAAGCCAGACCTCTGTGACTCACACTGCTTGATGTAAAAGTGCTTCACAGTGATGTGTGCTGGTCTGTACATAGCTGTTTATGCTGAAAAAAAAGGGAAAAAAATAGGGTGTCTTTTGGGTAAAAGTGAGATTACGGGAATGCAGAGGGAAACTCTTGGAATCATTCTGCTTGCCATGGAAATACAAAGTGAAATGCCAAATTGCTGATGACAAATGGCAATGGCAAAACCATCACAATATTCAAAAGGATAGACATGAAGGAGCAGGATACTGTCTGGGGCAAAGGAACAGAAAGTAACATTCACTAAATAAAAGAAGCAGAAAAAAGAAGAGGTGATATAAATAAAAGGACTTTGCCAACAGAGAATAGTAGCGGCAAAGAAGAGCACTGGCATTTCAGCTTAAACTTTAGACTGTAGTTGTAATGGATGAGGGTTAAATTTTTCAAGGATCGCAGCATCCAACTTCTCCTACTTGGACCTCCAAAGACGTCGGCAGGTTTTCAGAAGGATCTATCTCCTACTGAGACATTTCAATTAAAAAGCTGCTTCATTTCCAAAAGCATTCTGCAGCTCACAGCACCCACGGAAAGAGAAGATGCACTAAGTGTAACTTTGAGTAAGATCCAAAATAAACAAGACCGCCTCTGAAAATCCAAAGGAAAAACAAGCCTGACAGAGATATAGGACATATTAAGCTCCTTTTAGATGTTTCTAAAGTCAAAGGCTTTTGAATACGGGGTATGAGTTCCTGAGGAAGAGGCCAAATACAGACCAGATTTAGATCAGAGATATTAAAATGAGGAATTAAACCCAGGACCATTAAAGTTCTGTCTGCTACAGCTAAGAAACATTTAATATTCATACACAAGACATGAGCTCTACATTACAAAATTTCTTCACTAACAGGCCCAGGAAAGCATTTGTCATAAATGACCTGGGTCTATGTAATGCAACCCAGGAACAGCAGTATAGATTAGATGATAACCCTGAGATCTCTTTCCAAAATGTTGTTCTAGATGAACTATATATTACTTCATCTAAATTCTCTCAAAACAATTTTTAGAAATAAATTTAAAAAAAAAGTCTGCCTTCTGCAATTGTAAACCTTACCTAGTAAGTATTCTTTTCTACTCTGGGCACAAAAGCAGAAGCAGAGAAAAATTTCCAATTTCCAGGTTAAAATCTTGGGTTTGAGTTTGAAAAGGCATTCCTAGAAATTTCAAGTGATTGCAGTTACATCTGTCAGAGGCCGGTATCAGAACAGAACATTTCAACTGGTTGAACTGATCTTTACCTCCAACTGGCAAAAAGTTTCCAAGCACTGATCTTCGCTGTTCCGTCTCTCTGGCATAGAACACAGAGAACCTGCAGTGATGTGGCTTTCTGGGAATCTCTGGAAATGGGTTTGACAATCGTAGTGTAAAATTAAACAATCCTTTAAGAGGTTACTGGGATTTTTGTGACAGGAAGGAGTCTTAGCAGAGAACGAAGCTGGTGAGCAAGTGGGGTACAATTTTCTTACATGAACATGAAAAGAACATGAAAGAGACAGGTAAAAAGAAAGAAGCTTCTACTTGGAAGAAAGTTGCCGATAGCCCCTGGGTCACCCTGCACATGAAGTGAGCCCTGTGCAGCTGTCCTAAACCTTGTAGCAGTTGGCTGGGAGATCTGCCCCACTGCCACTGTTCACTCAAACCTGTGCAGGTCTGAAAGGAAAAGACCTTTTGGCTGCAAGCGCCATGTCTGCTGTTTTAACAGCACTGAGAGCCATTGCTGTGCATTGTCACGGGGCTGTTGACAGCCTGCCCTGCTGCTCCGTCAGATGCTTTGCCCCTTTTTCCCAAGCTGAGAAGTGAAATGATACACTCAGTAAGGAAGTGAAAAAAGGTGATAAGAATAAAGTAACGTGATAACATAATCCATTATTAAAGTCAAACATCTCTCTGCTCTGTCCTTCCTAGGATATTTCCACAGCCCAAGTCACCACTGGAACAGCTGAGTATGGTGGGGTTACTCCTGTGTGCACACTTCAGCCAAACTCCATCCAAAAGTGACTTTCCTCTAGTACCACAAGACACATTAGTAAAATATACCTAACTCAACTCTTTACATCAGCAAGTCTGGTGTCCTCTTGAACATTAATGTCAGTTACACACTCTTAGATTTAGTAAAGCCCCTGAGCTGAACATCTGGTTGGAATACTGAGCAGAAATACCCATGGTTGTAACCCTTGTGTGCTGCTGTTACCTTCTGTTTATTTTTCCAGAAAATCACAGGAAGTCTGATGCTTTTGTCACACTTCACCAACGTATTCATATTAGCAACCTTTGTAAAACTCTAGCTATACTTTGTGCAAAGCTTCTGTAAATCCCCTAGGATTAATTACCTCAGAGTCCAATTTATTTAGCAATTAGGAAAAATTAGACAGTAGCTGGTGAATTTGCTGTTTTGAAATGAAAGGCCAGAGTCCTTAGGTCTGTTCCCAGACTAAATGCTAGCTTTAGAAATTCATTAGTTGAAAGTCTCTAAACAAGTACTTTACATTGCAATCTTTTTTGCATCATTTAACCTCCAAGTAACTTCCCTGTTCCCACTGTGAGCATAATAATGAGAAAACCAACCAAACAAACAAATGTAAATTGTTTACATGATAGTTTTCAGGATCAACTTTCCTTTCTCAGCCCGTATTTGTCAAACTGGTAACACTGGTCTCAGGAAACACATCGTGACACATTGTTAAATGTTGTGACACTATTAGGGAACCACCAGTAAACCCTATCAAGGAGAAACTTTGTCCTGTGAAGAAATCCAACACCGAAATCATGTACTCTCTACAAAATCATGGGCACTTTGAAATACAATGTTATAGTGTAATGGTGTCATAAATGGATGTCACATATGGGCTGTGGGACAGGATCTGTCAGTCTCTGCAAGCCCCCCCAGTACCCTGTTTCCAGGAAGAGGAGACCTGTAGGCTGCAAAGCCCCAGGGCTGAGCAATGCTGGGACAACAAAAGTCCTAGCTGTGCACGGACAGGTGGCTGCCTGGGCCATACTGCAGCCTGGCCACCCCGGGGAGGTCTTCTCTCAGTACAGTTACACCAGAAGTCACAAGAAATTATGGGTTTTGAAGGCGGCCTTTGGGACTTCTTCCATAGTGTCTGCAGCTGGGAAATCCTCCTGCATATACCCCCCAGCTTTAGAGTCCTTCCACTACCACCCCAGCCCTTGTTGTAGAGGTGCAGGTTACCAGGACAGTCACTGAAGCTCCAGACTCACCTTTTAACTTTCCCTCTTCCCGTCTGGCTGTAAGGGCAGCTCTCAGGACCACTGGTTTCTTTATCTATTCAATAGCTTCTGTTCAACAACTGTGAAGCATTGCTTTGCACAGCAGCGTGCAAATCACATCATTTCACAATATTATGACTATTTTCTGAGGAGCAGCTTGACACATAGAGCACAATTACTTGGAGCATGGTGGATGAACAACTGCTGTACAGAAGCTACGTACCAAGCACGATGCGCAGATCTGGGGGGCTGTCATTGTGAGGGTTCCGGTGCCAATTTGCCTTGAGTTAATGGGGACACACTGTTCTGCAGCAGATGAAGTTTTGGCTTGAAGGAATATAAATATTTGGATATCACATTGCTTGATTAACTCACTAAATAACAAAAGTCTTAAACAAAGTCTTAAAGAGATCATGTACATTCCTGACGTAAAGCTGGCAAGGCTCTCCAGCTTTTCTTAAGGGACGTTTAAGGTTTATGTGAAACCTTTTTTAGATGTGCTTTAGATGTGTTTTAGATGAAACATCTTTTAGATGTGCTTATGGTGTGCACTGTAAGTTCACTTTGCCTCTCCCTGTACTTAATATATTTACAATTTTTTTTGGTGACAGAACTCAACAAGTGGATTTAATATAAAATTCATTAAAAAACCCTTAATGGCTTTTCACAGATTACACTGACAAAAATAAAGCTGAGCAAAGCATTTGCTGTGAAATTCTTAACACTGTCTGCTGGCTCCAGATAGTGGGGACTCTCTGGCCTTCCACAAGTTTTCTGGAAGAAATGTCACATTAGTGGCCCTTTTACCTCAGACATATTTCACATTAACACAGTTCTTTCCTTATCTCCTTCTTTCAGAGATAAGTCCCCACTAGCTCGTGAAAGCTGAGCCTTCCCTGTGTGCATTGTAGGGCACAAGTCTTAGGTTTTCTGCAAATCTTCTACACTCTTCATCACCTTCGGTAGCTTCCTACGGTCTCATTTGCTGGGGACTACATAATGTATCCCAGCTATGCACCTTGGAAAACAACTGCTAATGTGAGTAAGAGGTACAGGAGAGCACAGGGGATCTGCCGTGCATCTCCTTTCCTTCTGGAGAGCTGGGAAGAAAGAGAAAAGCTCTCTGGGGTGCGAATGCTTCAGAGCAACAAGAAGGCACCATTAGTAAACGACATCAAGTCCTTAAGGATTCACTGCCACTTTTGTGCTCCGAGTAACTCCCTGAGAGGGCAAGCAGAGCTGTCAGAGGTCCTTGGATTTACAGCTCTTCAACGTTTGACCCTCCTTCTGCAGGAGCTGCCGCAGCTGCAGTCCCAAGGACAATAGCCAGGGAGAGATACACGGAGAAAGGTCCCTGGGAAAGCAGTTCACCCCCCTTCCTCCCCCTCCTCTCCACTGAGAGGTTGTATTTTGCTTCTGTGTCACATCAGGTGTAAGCAGATGCTGCCCAGCACAGACAAAACTCAGAGGGCGAGTGGAGACCAGGGTTTTACACCTTCCATGCTCAGAATTGGTAACAAAGCCACTCTGCCAATCCGATGCGTTCAGGGGGGTTAAAACAGGGGGGAAAAAAGAAAAAAAAAAAAAGAAAAGAAAAAAAAAAAAAGACAGGTAGACAGAAGGGAAGGCGGAGGGAGAGGAAAAGGAGAGGGAAGGGGGGGGGGGAGGGAGAGGGGGGGGGGGAGGGAGAGGGAGAGG
>JAAGNO010005086.1:38354-51463 GCA_033439905.1 Ceryle rudis
AAAGAAAAAGAAAAAGAAAAAGAAAAAGAAAAAGAAAAAGAAAAAGAAAAAGAAAAAGAAAAAGAAAAAGAGAAAGAGAAAGAAAAAGAAAAAGAAAAAAGAAAAAGAAAAAAAGAAAAAAAAAGAAAAAGGAAAAAGGAAAAAGGAAGGTTGTGCTCTATTGTCTCTGTATAGCGCACTGCCTCTTTAAAATCAGAAATGCACGGACAGCTTCAAGGTGCCTCCCACTGAGAAAAGGCTTTAGATGCATGCACAGAGGCAGTGGAGCCATCCTTCCCTGAGCAGCAGGGAGAACCTGCTTGGGAGAGAAATGATCATTCATTCAGTGAAGTCCTCTGGCTGCTTTCAATGATCCTTTCCCTGCTCCAGTCACAGTAGCACACTTGCAGGGAAGAAACCTGGAGGCCATCCCCAGGGTGACAGAAACCTCCAAGAAGATGAGAGCGACTGCAGGTACAGTTAGCTGATAGTTTTATGTCAGTTTGTGGACGGTTGTGTTGTCTGTATTTATTTGAAAGCTCCGTCTCATGATTTTGCAGGGAAATCTGTCCGAAACAGATACTGCACCTTTTGTTAACCAACGTACAGCTTTTGCATCCAAGTATTTATTTAGTACTTCTCTCACACGATTGTTCACATTTCCAGGCAGCTGTCTTGCAAAGCAGTCAATTGTTTGAACTGTTACTTAGTTCCAGGCTTTGGCTTTCTATTATTCTGTTCTGCAACTCTCAGTTTGAACAGCAACGTGGAGACAAAAGCTGTACAGGAGAGTTTCTCTCAGAGATTTAGTAAGCACTGGTACATCAGGGGCTGAGGGTGGTTCCCGGGAAAGAAGGGGGCAACAGCTCCACTCTGCAGATTGTCCTTTGTAGCCATGATGGACATTGTTCAATAGCATTTGACACCCTGAAGCCCTACTGCCTTAATGCAGAAAAAAAGCAGAAAATGCCACAACTCGCTTCTGGGATGGGGTGGGACTGTCCTGACAGCTGGGAGTCTGGTGTGAGGATTCCCAGATGTGGCATGGGAAGATGCAAGAAGATAGCCCTCATGGCATTTTGATACAGAGTAGAGGCAAAATTAGGGAGTAGAATACATTTTTTTCCTCACTGTGGAAAACCAAATAATTTTTTAAGATTTGGTCCAACTGGCAGTACAAAGAGGGAAGTCTGCTCTTCCCCATCTCAAAAGATTCAAGGCACTTTGTCTTGTTCAAGGAAGATTTTCCCTTTCACTTCGAGACGCTGTTTGTGGAAGCACTTTCCCTGTAAACTGCACTTTTGCCTTCACAGCAAAGCCCTACAAGTTGGTTCACAGGACGAAATCTTGTCTGTGCAAATTGGCAGTGCTCCACTGGTTGGAGAGAAGCAATAATGGATTATGCTGGCTGAGAATTTGATCCCCCTACTCAATTAATGGCTGCTGAAAAGGAAAGTGCTGGCTTTACTATTTTCCTGGGACTTGGCAGCTCTTACTTAATTAAGAAATGTGTTTAGAAGCCAAGAGATCAGTTTTTCTTTCATTCTCACCTACCACATCACTCTCACTGCAACATCTAGCATAAAGCAAAAACTTTGCCCAAAAGACACATCAGATACTTTTCAGCAAATTGTGGTGTCGTTTCATTTCACTTTATTTGGGTTTTTTTTTAGCTTGCACTGGGATGGCAGCACCGTGGGCTTGAAGGCTGGCGGAGGTTTAAACTGGAATTTACCATCGTTTCCCTGTGTGCTGAAAACAAAATTTCATCGATGGTAAATAAAACTGCTGGGTGTAACAACCAGTATATTATGCAACTCAAGGGACTGTATGATTACAGAAGCATCCTTTCACAGGGTATTTCTTCCCACTGTGCACAGCCGGCAATAGAGCTGTGGGGCAATAAGGTGCTTTCCCTCAAGCACAGTACTTTTTGCTGTAATTTCCGCTCAGGAAACATTTTCCTCTTTTTGTTCCCACAGAAGGAGACAAATGAGGCTGTTGCTCTATAATCTCCTGGGGATAAAGACAAGGTGACTCACTGCTCAGAAGGAAACTTTGGATGAGGTCTCTCACCTGCTGCCGTCGTGCCCTGCCACACTGGGTTTCTAACGCAAAACCAAGGGCCAGCCAAGCCACATGCGTCAAAAGAAGACAGACACGGCCATGGAGCAAGCTGAACATAACCCAAATGCTACCATCAACCTCAGCTTTGCTGCAATCTACAATCTCCACAATGGGGATTTAACCTCCTTGCGAAACATCTCCTTCCCTTTCAATTACAGTTACAGCGATTACGACCTGCCACTGGACAGTGAAGATGACATGACCAAAACCCGCACCTTCTTTGCAGCCAAAATTGTGATCGGGGTGGCTTTGGTTGGCATCATGCTGGTCTGTGGCGTTGGCAACTTCATCTTCATTGCTGCTCTTGCCCGCTACAAGAAGCTGCGAAACCTCACCAACCTGCTGATTGCCAATCTGGCCATCTCAGACTTCATTGTGGCCATCGTGTGCTGCCCCTTCGAGATGGACTACTACGTGGTGCAGCAGCTGTCCTGGGAGCATGGCCACATCCTCTGTGCCTCAGTCAACTACCTGCGGACCGTCTCCCTCTATGTTTCTACCAACGCTCTCCTGGCTATAGCTGTTGACAGGTAAGTGGAGTGTTATCACTGCACAAGGAGAGGGTCACAGCTTTGGGGGTTGGCTGTCCACATTTCTAGGTTTTTAACATGCTCAGCTGTTGTGTAGGATCTGATGGCGAGGTAGGTCCTGCACAGACCTTGTTTCATAAAAATCTAATCACATGAGCTCATGACATTACCCTGGAGAAAACTCAGTGGAAATTTCGTGATTAAACTTTTCAGGTGAAAAGAAAGTTGATTTATTAAAGTGGTTTGTTTGCTTTGGGGTTTTTTCTCACTAAGATATGCTTGGTAGAAGTGTAGAGGAGGATTTATGAGAGGAGAAAGAGAGACAATTCAGAAGCACCCAGACATGAGGGTGTTCATCTGCACAACATAATCCTGATTCAAATCATACATCTCTAAGAAACCTTTACTACCAGCCTACACAGCTTCTCTGAGTCTAACCTGTTCAAAAAAAATTGAATTACATACACTTCAGCAAGTAAAGTACTTGACTGCTGATACAGAATCGGACAAATGAGTTTCCAACAGGTTTATTGCCTTACAGGATATTTATTTCTCCCTCTAACCTATTTCTCCCAGTTATTTAGAAAGTAAAAGGTAAGACTTCTATCTAGGCTGCAAAATAGAGTTCTTACTCCGTGTCATGCTGCAGTGAGAAAACGCATCATTAAATTAACCATTTGATAGTGCTGAGGTCTTAAGATAGATGCTCCAACCCACAAGTGGATGCTTGGTGAGTGGGGCCAGCACTCTCCTCTCCATAAAAATACTTTCTTCTCATAGTCTCCTCTCTCTTTACTTGCCTCTCTGAGGATGGCACAGTGGCAGGCCAGGAAAGACCCACGGGCATTTATGGCACGTGTATTTGTAGCACAGTCCAGAAAATGATAAAATCCTGTCTCAACTCAGTTTAGTGCAGATTTTCCTACAGCCTTCATAATGGGGTAAGCAGAACATAATGATATCAGCCAGCTACGCTACCTGCTTTCCACTGCAGTCCTGAGATGTTTCTATGCCTGCCTCTCACGCCAGGAATTTTAACAATATCATTAAATTGTATTCTTTCGTATGGCTCCTGTTCTCTTAGACTCATGCACTGCCAACTCTGATGGACGCAGGCGCTGAGGATTAGCTTCATGCTGACATAAGTCTGACACAAGTGACTCATAGAAAGCCAGAGACCCTGAGAGTAAACTCTACAGAAAGGCCATCACAAGTCATCTTTTATGTCCAAACACAGTAGACATCCCTGTATACCCTCTGCATATCCACACTGTATGTTTCTCACCCCAGCCACCCTCCTACCCCCTTCCCCCTTTTTTCCCAATTTCTCTCAAGTGCTATAGTCTAATTTCTCTCATGTGCTATAGTCTGATGTTGCATAGTTTTTGGTACCTGTTCCCAAAGACATCCCAGGTGCAGTTAAACCTGCTGATGGTTGTACAAGTACAGCTTGGGCGCAACTGGTTTGGCTGTTACATCCACAGAAGTCTGTTCAAAGACTTTGGGGAAGTTCAGAAACGTTTACCTGGTGTGGGGAAAAGGATAACCGGGTCCTATGAAATAAATCCTTAAACAAATGTCTAACAAAATAACCTTTAGACAGCAGCTGAGGACTAAGGGTTAAGCTTCTAAACATGATCATGTATGCAGCACCATTTTCTACCACTCATATATTTCAAATTCTAAAACACTTTCTTGGAAAGCTCTGCTAGTGCATCCCATGTTGATGAAGTAACATGGGTCACTGAGGCCTTTTGCCTCCTAAGAAATCAGGAGATTTATAGCATATCTCTCCACATACCTTTCAAAACAATCATGGAAATTATTAATCTCTGAAGTTTGTTGTCAGAACACACAGTGTTATGGTTTCACTGCTGTTTTATTTCCATGAGCTTTTGACTTGGTAAACAGAGAGAAACCTCATTAATTTAACAATCAACCATTCCAAATCGGTTATGTCATGTGGGTCATCAATTTTGGTTTCTCAAAAGAATAACAGGCTTTAAACAAAAGGCTTCCCTGTGTTTAGATCATTTAAAAGGGCTCACCTGTGCAGAGAGAGTAAGCCTGTCCCCCAGGATTTCCCTTGGGTTGGGCTCTTTTTCATCTTCCTTGATGTCTATTCACATGAAATGTAGGAATTTCAAGTAGTTAAGGCCGCATCTTCACAGCATGAAAAGAGAGGCTCTAAAGAACAAGAGTTTGTACTAAGGGTCCAATGTCCATGCTGTAAATATTTGGAGAGGTTAACTTTAGTTGGGTCCCCTGGATGGAACATTTGTGGGCAATCGCTACGTACACTTTTGAAGCACATCTTCCAGGGCAATATCATCTGAGCTCAGTTCATCTGCTCCATGACCACTCCACAGTAACAGCCAAAGTGCGGTAAGCAATGACAATCAGGACATCCATCACAAAACCTCCACCCTGACTCTCTTGTAGAGATTTACCCCATCCAGCCAAACGTGCTGCTGAGCAGATATGCGTACTTATGAATGCCTACACGTGCATTGTCCCACAGCCTTGTGTCCCGATCTAAAGATACTCATTTAGGAGCTCCACAATGAGGCTGAGTAATTCTGCTGGCCCTTGACATCTAGCCTTGCTATTAAGAGTGATGGACAATTTATCTGCTTCCAAGATCTGGCTGATGAAAAGCACCACTGACTTTCCATTTTATTTCAGAATGAATACATCCTCTGGATGCTGCCTATGTATAGAATATATACAGACAGAAAAGCCTCTGAATGAATGAATGAATGAGAAATTCCACTGTTTGAAACAATCTTTTGTGTTAAATACAATTGCACTGGGAGGCCTGGAGCGTCTCTGACAAAAACCTCCTTTTAGCAGAAATAGCCTAATTTTTCTGGGAAAGAAATAATATAATTAGACCCCCAATATAAGCCCTTATTACACCTATAGCTTCTTAAAAAATCAACCCCCCCAAACCCCAACCAAACAAAACCACCCAAAGTGAACGCCATTTGGTTTTAGCCCCTTTTAAACTGAACCGAGGGCAGCTGATGGATCCATTTCCCCACACTTTTTTTGTGAAACACTGCAGTGCACCTTGCAGCTTTACACTCACAGGGAGCACAATCACCTAACTCAAGTTTCACTGTTTGGCACATTACTTAACACAGCTAGTTAAGATAGAGATGCGGTCCTATGCTGGTGGCTTGGAAACTTGCTCACCTGTAACTGTTCATTAACATCAGCTTCAGCTCTTTGCACCCTAAATAACAAACCAAAAACAAAAAAGAAGAAGAAACACTATTAGGTATGTTTAACCTCTGGGTAAAAATATAAAAAAATAGGATATTTAAATAGTTCTCTGCCTATGAAGGCATTTTCCAGCTTCTACATGTCTGTCTTCTTACAGCACCTGACTAGGTGCATATTACTGCATGTTTCAAACTCTAGAACACATGCCATCCAGCAAAGAATTTCCAGATGCTATATGGTGGCACGCCCTGGATATGACACAGCCTGCGTATTATGCTGAGCCCTGCAAACATATTTGTTAGCGTCAGGAAGAGTGACTCTCTTTGTCCTCTTCCTGTCTTTCCAGAACTCCCAGACATGTGATCCATGATAAAAAGGAAAAGTCTGTGAAACAAAATTGCGACTTTTTGGTGTGATCTTGTTAACGGGTGGGAGTGCAAGACTGAGGTCTTAAAAGCATCCTCAGACACCCTAATGTATGCTCAGATTTTCAGATTGCTAAGTACCCGCTGTCCTTATAAACTCTCCAGCCACTCGCTCCTGCATTTCTGCCTAGATTTAGGGACTCAGCTTGAGGCTGCTACTTTGGAAAATTTTCTTAACTCTCTTCACAGACAAATTTATCAGGCTCTCTCCTTAAGCAGGACAGCAATTTCCTCCTGCCTAGTTCTGCCCACTTGCATTTTGAAGCATATTCTGACTAATGGTCTTCTCAGACTTCTTCATTTTAAATGTAATTGTCTGTTCTAGGTATCTGGCCATTGTTCATCCACTGAAACCACGCATGAATTACCGAACAGCAACCTTCCTAATTGCCTTGGTCTGGATTGTCTCCATATTCGTAGCTATACCATCTGCATACTTTGCTACCGAAACGGTGTTATTTATAGTGAAAAACCAGGAGAAAATTTTCTGTGGTCAAATTTGGCCAGTTGACCAGCAGATGTACTACAAGTCATACTTCCTCTTCATCTTTGGTATTGAATTTGTTGCACCTGTGATTACGATGACCTTGTGTTACGCCAGGATCTCTCGGGAGCTTTGGTTTAAAACGGTACCAGGATTTCAGACAGAACAGATCAGAAAGAGGCTTCGGTGCCGACGAAAAACTGTGATGGTACTGATGTGCATCCTGACCGCCTATGTTCTCTGCTGGGCACCCTTCTATGGCTTCACAATTGTCCGTGACTTTTTCCCCACCATCTTTGTGAAGGAGAAGCATTATCTTACTGCTTTTTACATAGTTGAATGCATTGCTATGAGTAACAGCATGATCAACACCATGTGTTTTGTAACTGTAAAAAACAACACCATGAAGTATTTCAAGAAGATAATGTTGCTCAGATGGAGATCAACATATAAAGGAAGCAAATCAAGCACAGATTTAGACCTGAGAACAAGTGCACTGCCAGTCACAGAGGAGGTAGACTGCATAAAACTGAAATAAATTTTCTGCAGTTCCAATCTCACCTGTTTTTGAGAGGGCATATAATGCCTTCTCTCAAGCTTCTCCTTCGCCTGTGGGAATATCCACTGTTGGTGAGAGCCCTCACCAAGCATCCTACTGTGCATTCCCACCAGAACTCTTTTCACTGGACTGCTGTATAATCCCATAACTCTGAACTCAGTTCACCCACCCATAAATTTGGGATGTAGACACTCATTTTAGAGTTGTTTAAAATTAAAGATGAACAAAAAAAGTCTGTGAATACATTAAAGCATATTACAGTGAGGGACACATTGACAGCTGATCCTTGCAATGATGACTGTTTCTTCCTAAGAGAAATATCGTAACCCTTTTGAGCTTATGATTCATACTTTTAAGCTATTTAGGGTCCTTTTCCTTCTACTCACAAGAGGAAGAATGGCAAAAAAGCCCACTTGGCTTCATGGCACTCTTTATCCTCTCAGTTTACCTCTCATGATGAAGCTCCTTGAAGTCTACAGACCACCAGCTTTCTATTGCCCGTTGTGCAGCATGCACATTCTCTACAAAGCCAAATACTGCTTCACGGTCTAGTAAAAACCTCAAGCCTTTTCTTGTGACACCTTGTTTAAGAATATTTTATTGACATTCCACTCTGTAGTTTTATGTAGAGTGTTACACTGGTTATTATGTATTTGGAAAGGGGATGGCTACATATTCAAGGGACCTGTTCCTTTCTCTGACCTCCAGGCACCCTATAGCCAGCTTCTGCTGCCTTCAGTTGCTGAGCTCTTCACAACATCACTCACAAAACTGTAGAGTTAGGGAATGACATGTCCACTTTTCTAGTCCACCCCTCTGCTCAAACAGGATCAGCTATAACAGGTTGACCAGGATTGTGTCCAGGATTGTGTACTGACTCCAGGGATGGAGACTCCACAGCCTCCCTGGACCATCTGTGCCAGTGTTCAACAGCCCTCACAGTAAACAAGTGTTTTCTTATGTACAGAATTTCATGTGTCTCAACTTCTTTCGCAGTAGGACCCATATAAAAATAGAGCATGCTAGTGGGAGAAAAATCGACCCTGCTGAACCAGACCTAGACATCTTACCAAGGCTGCGCACACTTTCAAAATGAAGTGCGAGTAGGGCCAACACAGGACGGAGATCTTGAGATGACCTGTCTTTCTGCAAGTGATGGAGACAGACTCTTGGCTTCAGCCAGGCAGTCCCTGCTTGAGCCGAGGAACTCATTGTCTCGTGAAACATGAGGCAACGACCCAGGATGAATTCTGCACTGCCTCTCCCAGTGCTGTTTTTACGATTCTGAGTTTGTACGACTCCAGCATGGGTGTTTTATAACTGATAATCATGATAAAGCAGGTGACAGTAGCAGTAATACCTACTGATTAAACTACACATAGGATATCATGGACTTTTGTGTATTGAAATCAAGTCTTTTCTATTGTGATGACAAATGCTTCCTGTTTTAGAGTATGTGGTACTGCCTACTTTTTGAGTAAATGGCTTTTGTATATACTTGGGCTATTTGTGAATATAAAGTGAGCAGCAAATCCTGCTAATAAAGCAGTAAACGTGGAGTCCATATCATCATTGTGAATTACTTTGTATATTTTTCCCTTTAGCCAAAATTTTCCTACCCAAAGGACTAATGAGAATTATCTCATTTCTGCTAAAGAAAAACTACCCAGATGACCAATTAAATTTCAGGGCAAAAGGATATTCAAATCCATTCAAGTGCTCAAATATTCTTGTCAATAGGCATTCTTAAAAAATACACGTTGGAGAGGATCTCATCTTTTGTTCCATTAGGCAAAGCAATTACTGAAATCATTCTTCAAAAGGACATCTTTGAATAGGGGTAAGTATCAAATCTATTTGTTTCCCAGCCTGCCAAAGAAATGTAAAGGCCCAGGGAGTTGCAGTATTTTATCATCAAAAGGTTTCATCTTGTAATTTCTCCTGAAATATCATGGTCTCTTCTGAAACTATGCACCTATGTTTATCTCCTGAATTGTCTCCTAGTTACTAGGGATTAGCTAGCAATACAACCTGTTATTAGAGTGGTCTAACACTCCGCTCCCACCTCTTTTTCCTAGACTTTTCTTAGTGCAAAGCCAAACAAATGACAATTTTCCACACCTGGGAACCCACCTTAGGCCGAGTTATTAAAAAACTGAACGCTTAACCTCCCACAAGCAATACAGTGCCAAGCAAAAACGAGGGGAAAGAAATGCTTTACAATTCTGAAACTCACTTTGAGAGCTCAGAGAGCTCTGATGGTCTGGCCTGCCCGGTGTTGTCAGCCATCGTCGCATCCCTATCCCTGCAAAAGGATAGTAAAGCAGCAGCTGCCACAGCCCCTACTGTGGGTTTAGGGTTTGGAGTATGCAGCGTTGTTGTATGTTGACATTTTGAGGTCTTTCCAGCAGCAAAGCAGTGTTTCAACCTGAACCACTGAACAGGGCTTGAGAACAAGCTGGGCTTTGCCAGGAAGAGGGGGATTCACACCAAGGAACGGCAGCAGTCCCCTGTTTCCTGAGCAGGGCAGCCAAGCAGTCACATCACCCTTAGCCTGTGTCTGAGACAACACCCAACATCCCAAAACTGGCCACAGGTTTCGCTTTCAGGGACCGATGTCTGCTCCTAAACTGAGCTCCAGCAACCAGGAGCCCAGGGCAATGAGCCTAAGGGCCTTGCATGGGGACAGAAACCCCACAGAGCTTTATCCCAACAGAACCATTTCATCTAGGGAGTGACAGGGTACAGCCCCCTGCATCAGCCAGGGTCTGCCTGCCACCTGTGACTGTACTGAAATGGAGCATTTTAAAGACTCCTAAAGTCACTTAAAAACTCCCTTTAAGTGCAGAAGTGTTCAGTGGGGACAGGCCCCGACCTGAGCGGCTCCCTTGGGCTAGGGGGGCACGCAGGCCACAGTCCAACTAGAGCAGCTGAGGGATGGGGCCAGACCTCACTTCAGCTTCCTCCATCTTAAGTGAGTTGTGCAGAGAAAAAAAAACAGAAAGGCTTTTTTACACCCACTCATCTCAGTCAAGGGAAGGTGGGTGCCAATGGGTGCTCTGGAGAGGGGTGCTCCCTGTCAGGTGGGGGCTGCCTCGTGCCTGGCCCTTCTCTGCAGAAACACTTTCTCACCTGCCCTGAACAGCTACATTTAGTGAGGGAATTGAATATGGGCTGCACCTTACGTGGAGCTCTGCTTGAAAGAGCCATTCTTAAACAGAGAAAGAAAAGCACAAACTGGCAGCAAGGCAGCATCTGCTGCAGGGGAGAAGCAGCCCCTTCCAGCACAAGTTCTTACCCATCAGAAGGCAGTAAAAACTGCAGCCAGATCTCTGTAATCACAGCCTGCCCACTCTTAGCTCCAGTAGCACAGCAGCAATAAGGACTTCACCACGCAGGAACTGTGGGATGTGTCAAGGATAAGGAGCAGAAGGGGGTGAAGCATCCCCCTGAGACCTGTTAGCAGGGTGTAGAAAACCATGCAGAGAATAAATCAGATGCCACCAAGCTGTGGCTTGCTCCGATTTTTATTGCCAAAAGCAAACATGTGGTGCTATCACTCTGGATTCCCTCTCAGCTGTCCTTCTGTGGCTCAGCTCCCCAGAAAAGAGGCCCCCTTCTTTCTACAGCAGCTCCTCCAGGGAGAACTGAAGGTAAAATCCTGCTCCTTCAGACTGGCTCTCTGAAAAACAAAAAAAAAGGTGTAACTGGAAATTAAAATGGTGACCCCAAATAGCTAAGAGAAGATTAAGAAAAGAAAACGCATTTCCTCTCAGCAACAGGGATGGAGAAAATAAAGTATGTATTTTAATAAAGCAATAGCAGAAAGAGAAACCCCAACCATCATTCCTCTACCAAAGGAGGATGATGTGCAAGCTACCAGACCAGGCTGGGTAACAACAGCCAGAACACAACATTCCCCTGAGGACTGACTAACTCAGCAGCTCGGACTTAACTGTGCTCCTTCTTCTTTGAGCCTGGAAGCCTTTCCTGTGGCAACAGCACCCTCCAGCTGCTGCCTCTGCAGCTCAGCATCATACGCCTACGGCATGGCCCTGAAAACTGCAACAGCTCACACCAGCCGCAGTGGTGACAGGACTACAATACAAACAAAACTACAGTACCATACAGACCAGACACACAGTAAACACAATACACACTAGGCAAAAATACAACACAAAATAGAAGAGACAAGAAAGTCAAGATGACAAAAAACAGATGGTCCAAGAAATACATCACACAATACAATCCAAAACAGAATACAACACCTACAAGACCAAAAAATACACGCAGAAAAGTGTAAGACATGTCTGACAACACAGGCGAGGCAATGCAAAGTACAAGATGGCCCAAGATATACAACACATACAACACACTACAGAATACAGTACAGCCAGTAGAACACGTACCATGCAATATATACCATACTTACCATGCAACATAATACACAAAATACGCAAGACAGTAAAAGACACAATACAAAATACAATCAACAACGCAAAATGTAACTCAAGCCAGAAAATACCATAGGGTACAATACATAAACCAACAGAAGTGCCACAATACAACGCAAGACATACAAAATACATACAACAGAATACATACACTTCAGTACATACTGTACAAAACCAAACAATGCCACAACGTACAGTAGAAAAGACAAGACCTTCGATACAACAGAAGATACAATACCAGACTATAGCACACCATAGAAAAGATACCAGACCACACAGACCATAAGAGGCACATGCCCATTCCCTAAACACCATTCTCCTACATACCACACTCTACAATACCATATTATACCCTAAACATGGCTCTTCCACACAGCACAGTGAAGCGCTCCTTGGCATAGCACTGTGAAGGTCTCCAGGAGAAAACAGGCAGCTTGATGAAGATGTCCTCCAGGGCCACGTGATGATAGGCTCCTCTGAGGTGGCAGGGTGAAATGCTCCTTGATGTGGTGCCGTGAGGGACTCCAGTGAAGGCCTCCTCCAGTGCATTGTGATGAAGGGATCCTCCTTGTTAGGGCAAAGGAGGGCTCTTCTGCTGTAGCACAGTGAAGGGCTCCTCCAAGCTGGTGACAATGAAGGACTCCTCTGGCACACCACAATGAAGGGCACCTCCATGGTGGGGGTGATGACAACAAAACAGAAAATAGAATACATAACAGAGTCCAAGAGATAAAACAAAGAGATAAGTCCAAGCCAGGACCCTTCTCTCCATGTCCAGCACAGGAAAACTGGAGCTCCCCAAACACAAAGCCCTTGGCTGGGTTCTGGTCCCTGATTCCCCCAGGTGTAGCTCAGTGCAAGGGCCAGGGTTCATTTATTCCCCACAAATAATTCTGTCCAACAGATGAGTTTTGAACATTCTTACATCTATAAGCATTCTTACATACCCCTTGTTTCAACACTAAAATAACTGTGAGTTTCCCCACGCCAAGGGTGAGGTGGGCCGGGGGGGTGTGTGTAATGTTCTCTGTGGAGGTGCAAACAGGCAGCAGTGGAGGTCCCCAGCTCCACTTCTGGTTAATGTAAAACCGCTCCCTGGGCTGTTAATTCTCATCTGAAGCAGTGTCTATTTTTGAGGATCACCTTCAATTAGAAAGCACCCAGGGGCTACAACTAAGGAGGATCAGGGTTTCAGGAAACAGTCCCGTAGGATCAGTCATAAGGTGAGTGGAGCTGCTGTGTAACACCAAGAAGAGGAGGCAGAAGAGAGCTGTGTGAGGGCTGCTGCATGGGGGCCTTTCAGTATGTAAAAGGATGATGCAA
>JAAGNO010005088.1:9921-25479 GCA_033439905.1 Ceryle rudis
AACCCGTTGTTGAGAAATTTGCGGCCCAATTTTAAAAAAAAAATAAAAAATTGCCTTCAGTAATTTTTTTTTTTTTTTTTTTTTTGGCAAATAATAAGAGTATCATAATGCACTGCTTATAGCTGCAGGTACAGAGCACTAGAAGCACATGATGCCCTTCCAAAGTCACTTTGCAGCTTTAGTGGCCAGGCAAAGTATGGAAGGCTCAAGGTCCATTGTTTCTTTCCTCCTGGGAGGGAGAAGTCCATTTTCTTATGGCTAAAGGTCTGCAGGTTGTTTCCTCCACTAAGGATTGTGAGTGTTGGAATGGATGAGGTTTTGGGTTATTTTTTTTGTCTCTTGTGTTCCCAGGTATAAAACAGGGGCTTCAACAGAATAAATCTGTCAAGAAAATGTGCCATAAATGTGGAAAGGTTGAACTTCTATCAGGAATGAATTCCTGAAAAATACCTGTTATTCCCTTTTGAGAATGTAGATGCAGTGCCCCACAGGACTTGGAATTTAGGTAGTTCATGTCCCCATTATCCTCTCTTGGCTGGGTCACCTGCCAAATTGCATTCTCATGATGTGTTGTAACCAGAGGACAGTGTGATCCATTGCACTGGCACAGCAAAAATTTAATGCATCCAGGGATTTTTTTTTTTTTTTACCTTTTTTTTTTTTTTTAACTTTACAGGTAAATTCAACCATCAAAAAAGGGGACTTGAGATGTCAGATATGTAGCTTCCACAGGAAAGCCTGGTGAATTTCTGAATAGGAATGTTAAACTTGGATTATTTTTTGTTTGTTTGAATGATAAGGGAATCATTTCTTGTCAGACTGCTAGTCACGGGCAGCGATGGCTAGCGAATAGTGGACAAATAGGCTCCTACAGCATGATTATATTATGCATCAAATGTATGACCATGTTGCACTTTACTCCTGAAATCCTGTTGTTGGAAACAAATTTTGAACGTGTATAAAGCAGAGGCACTTAACAAACTGTCCAGTTCTGCCTCAAAGTAATTGCCACGTACTTTGTTTATAATGTGAGCAATGCTCATGGTGACAGACATTAGACTTACCTGCATCCTGGTTTTGGTGCTACCTAGTATTTGCCCTTACACTAGGCACAAATAGCTGGGACTTCTCTTGAGCTAAAGCAAATATTGCATCTTTAATTGAATATAATAGGCATAAACAAGCCAACTGCCCTGTTTTGGGATTAGAATTATGCAATTTTTATTCTTTTACATCTAACAAACACTGAAAAGCACTAGAAGCCCTAAAATAATCTTCATAAACACCAAGTTAAAATAAAACAACCACTCATCATTTATTTCCAGGCAGATTTCCCCCAAATCCCTTATCTCACTGTGAAGACTGTCATTTTGCTCTTGATTGTGATGCTGTGGAAAGGTGAAAGCCTTCAACCCCTAACAGGGGCTTCTCATAAATCTCGGTCACTACCTGATGGGTCTGTTCCTGCCTTGCTCTGGCATACAAAGCAGGATGAGTAGAGAGATGTTTATGGACAAACAAGGAAGAAAGGCAACAAAACCCAATTTTGGATTCCTGAAATGAGAGACTTAAATATGTTTCTAGTTACCTCCTTGCTTTCTTTAAGCACTTAGGTATGTAAACATTGAGTTTATCTCCTTCAACAGGAATTTAAGCCTCTACATTATGGTTTAAGATAAACTAGGTTAGAGAATTTAATCAGTGTTGTACTTCTGATGGATCAGGCCTGAGGTCTTTCCTTTGGAGGCAGTGTTAATGATGGGCAATTAGCAGAAACAGCATCTCAGTGGCTAATCCTTTGCTAGTAAAATCATCACTATGTGTGATCAAGTGACAGCCAAGGCGTTCAACTTTGACCATGTTACTAGTATCTTCCTGCATCACAACACAAATTAATCTTAGGGGAGGGATCTGAAACAAGACTGCATTTCCCACTAAATCCTTGAGTCACATCAGATTTGGGTAGATGCCATTCCACTTTATTGTCCATCTCAGTTGTGCTTGCTGTCTTCCAGCCCCCTGCTTCCCCTCATACAGAGCACCTTGTGAATTAGATTTGTTAGAGGATGTCTGTGAAAGCCTTAGGTAGTGGACAGCAAATGCAAGGTGGCCCTTGATCGCAGTTTATGAGGAGTTGATGTGTTATTCTACAGAAATCAAGCCCTTGGCCACAACATGTGGCTTGATTTCCTTACCCCTTGTTTGTCCCTGTCCTTGCTTGTCAATCAAAATTATATCGGATGGACCAGTTCAGGGGTAATACAGCATTGCTTAAAGGTGTTGATGTCTGGGGAGGAAGGAGCAGACCAGCACGTGAGGGCTGACTTTGAATTTCATGAATTTGTGCTATGCAAGCTGCACCAGAAAAGGGAATGTGAGGTTACTACAGTCACTCAAGCCTGGGCAGATATTTGTCATTCCAAATGTTGTCACTCCAAAACATTCTCTCGGTTGAGAGGGGGCATTGAGGAGGGAGAAATAGAATGTGGAATGCAAGTTCTCAGGATTGCAGTCTATTAAGAGGCAAAAATGTCATCATCACAAATTCACCTATTTCCCCCTTGGGGAAAAGGTGGAAACAGTACAGATAACATTACCTCAGGTCTCTTGGCATGAATTTTGCAGGGTTTGTATAAATCTGATCCAGTGTACATCCATGCATCTAAATTTAGGTTGAGACTCCTGTGTTCAAGGGCAATCTTAAGTACACTTTTGCCTCAGTTGGGCTCTTATTCCTTCTGTGGGCTTGCTGTAACCTGAGCCTGTCTACAGACATTAAGTATCCTCATGGATTCAGCAAAGCAAAGAGTTTTCAGGGTGAGGAGTGAGAAAGAGATCTACACGTGCACGTGTTGGCCACAAGAAATCAAAGTCATCACCCTTTGCTGATGACTATCCTTAAATGTCACCATCCGCTACTGGGATGACAGGGGGAGAGGTCTTCACAGAGATGCCGCACCTCCAGCCTCTGGGGCTGTATCTCCCTATAGCACACAGCTCTGCATTTTGCCTGGCAGCCATTCTGTAAAGAATTTCAGCTTGTTTTCTTACACAGTGTTGAACAGACAAGGGGCATCTCATCTCTTCGGTGTCTGTGCAGAAGTCCCCGCTTCCCGTGTGTGCTGGCACTGACTGAGGGTGTGCAATGGGGTTTGGCTTTGCAGGGTCTGCAGTATTCTTGATTGTCCAACAGTGTCTTTGTACTCTCTCACCATGAAATGCTGCAGCAGAGGCATTGAGTGTCTTCACTGGCATAGATTGAGTAAACTAATGCCTAGGTGTCACATTTAAAAATTAATTTTGCATTTCCAGTGGTTTCTGTATAATTTTTCATCAATTTTCCATGTTTTCCTTCTCCTTGGCTATCTAGGGAAGTCCATGCCTTGATAACACCTGCCTGGAAACGCAGGCTGGGGTGGAGCTGATGTCTTGCTGATTTGCTTGAATCCATTATAATGTTAGGATCTTCAGTATTAATTGTCCATTTTCACCTTTTCTGAGCTTTTTTCTTGCAAAGCCCTTTGGCTCTACTATCACTTAAAAGTGAATACTATAGAGGGTTTTGTTCTAAATTTACTTCCCTGATTACCAAAGATGGAGAAAATAAATAAAAACCTGAGTCAGCACCTCCCAAAGTCATGGGAAGTTTCTGGCTTAAAAATGGGGGGTTTTCAATGATCCCCATGTTAAAATGATCTGACACTGAGATTAAGTGAGTCACGGGTTCATTTCCTATCATGTTTCTTTGACATTCAGTTATCTAATTCACCAAGGAAAATTCTTGTCTGAGTTAGGTGTGTACAGTTTAGTGTGTCACTGTTTTAGTATCTTGTTTCCTCTAAGACTAAAGGATTTTTACATTTCCCAGGTCACCGGTAAGACACCATTCCAGCAACATTTAGGCAACATTAGTAAAATTAAAATGTGTCTTTCATCTGTGAGGACCCTCTCCCCACCAATTCCTTTATGATTGGCATTAAGAGGTCACTATTCCATCCTTGCAGCCTTTATTGGCGTAAAATGCAAGCACTGTTGCCAGCACTTAGCACAGGTAAACACAGCTTAGTTGGGGCTGCAGTATTTGCTTGAGGCTGCAAGTATGAAAGACTTAGGGAGGCCCAATCTAATAATTATTCACTCCTGAGACAAATGTCTAAGGAAGAGATTGATATAGTCCTGTATCACTGGGCTTCTGGGTGAAGCTGTGAGCAGGGTTTTATGGGGGTTGGGATGTAGGGAGGTCATGGGGTAGGGAAAAACCCTATCAGAGGTGACCAGAGTTAAATAGCTGTAGGAGGATGCTGATGTTCACAGAGCAGAAGTAGGGACACCTTCTCTGGATATAGCAAAAGTAGTGTGGCATGGCATGGTAAAGAAGAAAGGAAATGCAAACCAGATGGTCACGCTAAAACTACAGACTATGAAGTGCCATGTCCAGGAGTAGGAATAGAGGTACCGATGGTACATAAGTAGCTGTATTTCGTGAAACAGCTATGGGGGGCTTTTTGGATAAGGAAATTTTTGGTAAAGTTTCAAATGTCAGGTCAGACAAGGGGACAAAGTCATAACATCAAAGGAGGCAAAGCCGGAGGTGAAGGTGACAGTAGAAAGTACAGTGATGTAGTCTGAGCAGAGACCCAGTAAAAGGGATTGGCTCATTCTACAGAGCTAAAAAACTTATGCAGCATTTTCCAAAGATGACGTGTAGCAGTCAGGTACATTTTGCAATTGCATTCCCTGGACTGGGCATCCATATGCCCTTGGCTCTTTAGACTATTCTCTCTCTGTTCAGTGAACTCTTGCTATCCCACTTGGTGTGATAAAAGAAACTGCTAAAACTGGAGGCTGCTGAGTGCTGTACTGCCTCTATTCAAATCTCTAATGAGCTCCTCCTTGTAGCTCTAGGTTTAATTAGTTTTCATTGCAATATTAATGATCCAAACAAACCATTTTAACTTTCCTGTTGCACAGCTGGAATCTTCTTATTTAGCATTCTACTCTATAAGGGAATCACACCAACTTCCTTTCCCTTCCCCCATTTGTCCCATTAATATGCATTAAAATCACAGTCTCACTGGCATAGAGTTTCAGACCTGCTATAAAACTCTAATAATTTCTAAAAATGGCAAGGTTGAACTAACGACAAAGCCTCATCCAAATAATACAAGATAGATTTCTCCCAGAGTTTGATGGCAGTGGTGATTAATACTTCATTTATTTATTTACAGTCTATCAGGAGTTACAAAGATTTACTCATTCCACGGAGCATACATGCAGTCTGTCATGAACTCCATGGTATTACTGCAGAAATGTCCAATCTGTTAGTCTTCAAACAAAAAAAAATCCCTTCCTTCTCTTTTTTCCTCAAGAGAAGGGTGTACCCACTGTCGTTCCCAGTGTATATCTGAAGACTGCACATCTCAAAGTCTTCTCCCACAGCTGAACAGGTGCATCTGGCAGTTCTTCCTGAAATCCCTGATAGGGATTACTTAGAGGAGAGTCTTTTTGTCACTCTGGTGTATTTCAGCTCCTGGACTCGTTGTAATTTGTGGATGCTAAAATTAATTTGCTTATATATAATCTGGAAGTCTTTGTGATGAAGGAAGTTCTAGAGAAGACTAGACTTTCCCATGCTGAAGGACTGACATGGAGTCTTGCCAGCACCTTCTCCTTCCTGAGCCATTGGAATCATAGGAACAAGGAAGGTTCAGGGTCTCTTGCCCAAGGTTCAGGGTCTCTTGCCCAATCTGCTTCTCAGAGATGGTATATTGCTAACACTAAATCTGGACAGTTTTGGCTTTGTCTTCTCTAGAAATTAATCAGGATCTAACTCATCTCTGTAAATACATAAGGGCTGGGCATCGAGAAGGCAGGGACAATCTCTTTTCACTTGTGACTTGTGATAGGACGAGGGGCAATGGATTCAGACTGGAGTACAGAAGTTCCACCTCAACATGAGGAAGAACTTCTTTACTGTAAGGGTTGTAGAGCACTGGAATAGACTCCTCAGAGAGGGTGTGGAGTCTCCTTCTCTGGGGACTTTCAAGATGTGTCTGGATGCATTTCTGTGTAAACTGCTCTAGTTCTGTCCTGCTCTGGCAGGGGGGTTGGACTCCGTGATCTTCAGAGGTCCCTTCCAACCCCTAACATTCTGTGATTCTGTAAATATTTTCTGGAAGCCTGAAGAGCTGTGCTCTGCAAATAGGCTGTTAGCAGATGGCTAAAAGAGTTTGCTAGCCATAGTCCACAAGCAGAGGTCAAGATACGACTCTGAAAGTGCCAAAGAGATTTAGCGCCACTTGCAAAGAGTCTTTCTTATTGGGACTTACTCTCATAAGTGCTTATAGTGTTTTAGAAAGTAGGACTTTGGAGTGTGAGGATGAAGATAAAGGGATGAGGGGTCTGATTGATTGCTTTGGTATTGCCTGTAGAGTCTAAGTTCAAGCGAGCAATGAGTGACTTGATTGCTGAGTGCCAGCCCCATGGCCCAGGCAGTGGAAAGCTGGACGTGCCTTACCTGGTTAGTCTGCTCTGGGAGCCTGATGTGGGCAGTTTTTCCTCATGCACAACCCCCAACTCACCCCCTCTCAAAGAGACTCTGTCCTTACAGACTATTTTCCTTTATGAAATCATTAAGCCAAGTGTGAACTAAACACACACCACTAAACCTAAATTAAGCATTTAATAGCACTATGAACTTACTTAAAAAACAAAGCAATTTTGTAAGTGTGGGAAAGAAGTTGCATGATCAAGGTCTTTTCTGGATGCTGTTGGCATTGGGAAGATCATCCAGGAGATGGACTGTGTACTGAGGATCAGATCTTCACTCAGTGGTCTCAGGGCTCTTTCCAGCTGTGTGGTACTGTAAAAATAAAACTCCCCACCTCCACCTGGCTGTGTTTACATATCTTACTATTTTTCTGTCTATCTAGCTGACTGAATAAAGAACTTTAGTGGGTGGGTATCTTAACTGATGGGATCCATGACCCATTTTCTTAACTTTTGTGATCTTACAGGGGAAAGACTTCAATATGTGGAGTTTTTTTGCTAGAATGTTTCTCTGCAGCATTGTTTCTTGAAGGTTTATATCAGTGAGCTGGTTTTGGTAATGCTCTGGTGCTGTTTTCTTTCTTGTTTATGGAAGTTTGTCATTCATTTGTTGCACTGTGCGTGGTAACCTACAAAAGCACATTGTCAACAAGCTGAAAGGTTCTTTGTCTAAAGTGCATCTGCTGGGAAGTTGTAGCTACCTAACTTGTTTACTCACAAGTAGGAAAAAGCAAGACCATTTGTTATCCCTTCAGAAATTGAGAGACCAGAAGGGGGAGAAGGAAACAGAGAAAGGAAGGATGATACTTCCTTGCTCATCTGCAAAAAGTGAAGATAAGCCTCACATGAACTGAAAGCAGTATCAGAATTATATCCTGACAGTGAGATAGGATTATGTAGCCTACACCCACAACTATGTGTGGTGTGGTAGAAGACCCTTTCCCTGTTCTGGAAACACAGCTCATTACCAGTTGGGAAGGGCATCATCAAGAAAGTAACATAATACCAATGGGGAGATAACTACTGCAAGTTTTCATGTAGCCAGAGTTCCCTAAAACTGTCTTGCTGCAGCTGACATTACCACAGCACGAAGTTGAGCAGTTCAGACACATTTCTTACTCAAACTGTAACTGTTGTTTAAGATAAAAAGTAATAAGCTCTCTTATCACTTTTAGCTAGCCACAGCTTACCACACAAATATCTCTTCTACTTGTTTTCCTTTCACTATCAGCAAATATCTCTTTCCACCTCTAGGAACATATTGATGTCTCCTAAAAGCTCAAATTAAAATGGTTCACCAAAACCAACATGTGTGGTGGATATGTCTCTTAGCTAAGAATGAACCTAGACCAATCTAGCTTCTACTGGTATTTATGGTTAAGCATGCCAGCAAGGTTTCAAACAATATGTCCATAAAGGTCAGCGTGGCTTAACTTAAATGAGGTTAACATCACTCATTTCAGTGGAATGTAAGCCAACACATTTTACATCATATTTGCTGTAAGCTGCAGCAATGACTCCATGGCTAGTAGGCATGTTTCAGTTCATATGTGGTGTAAACTTGTAACCTAGTTTGCTAAGGGAGCACATCTGACTTCAAGTTTAGCGTGTTGCGCAAAGATTTGTCATGAACGATTGAACTGAGTCAAAAAATATGGAAAATTTTAAGCAGTATAACTTAGTGCTCAAACTGAGGTCTGAGTTCCTACAGCATATGGGTTACCATATATCACTACTTACTTACCCAGGGACTTATTGCCCTCTCTGGTCTGCCAACATAACTATGTGTGGTTTCTCCTTAACCCAGTTTCATCAGAAAGATGAAGTTTAGTTAAGTTCTTACTATGAAGACTTTCAGTCTGTGCTGTTTCTACAGAGTCAGGCTTGGGAAATCCAAAGGGACCAGTAAGATCTGGAGTGGGAAGATGGAGCAGTAAGGTTAAGTCAGAAAACTGCTGGGCACAAATCTGACTGGCTCATCAGCAATCGGCACAACATGTGTAGTTGCAGCTTCAGCGACCTGCTTTGCTCTTTCTTTAGTTAGTCCCTTAGCCAAAAAAAGTGCTGTCAAGCTAAAATCAAAGTAACTATACCAAGGGATGGATCTGTTTTAACAAAATTGTTTTCTAAATTGATTTAAATTGGTGTTCAAACTGTGCACGACTTCCTTCAGTGACAAAAGTATGATTTTACCTATTTCTATTCCTGGTAGCTCTACAGAGCTGAACCACCTATAAGAAGGGACAGGCTTGTGTCTCTCCATAGCTGGGCATTTCCACTAAAACTGAGCCATTTTTTGATAACAAAATTGTAATTATCAGTGATGTTTCAATTAAGAGCCTTGTGTGACTTTCTGCTCCCAGACTAAATCACATGGCACTTAGAGAAATGTAATTTTATCTCGTACTAGAGCACATATTTCATTGCTGGTGGGGCTGACAGCATCTCTTAAAACTACAAGATTTCAGGAGAGCAGATGCATCGTATTATTTCTGTTTGTTTGCCACCTTGAGCCTTTGCAAACCAGCCAGCTTCAGGTTTTTCTTCTGCTGCTGTGAATGTGAACATACATGTTTTTGGGGGAACAGAGGTCTGACTGCCTTATGTAGAAACCTTTTAACTCTACTGTCATCTCGTTAAATGAAAGAATCAATTCATAAAAGAAACATAAAAATGCATATGTGTTGGGGATAAGCTGGCGTGTCTGCATTAAACACTGACTCTTTTGACTCTCAATAGAAGCATTAGGGCCAGTAACCTTGACTTAGGTGCAGATGCACTGAAAGAGAAAAACCCAGACACTTACCTGCAATTTCAGCAAGCGCATTTCCAAAGATGAATGGTACTGCAGGACCTATATGCATTTATAGTTGTTTATGAATAATTAATAATTATATTAAAGGTGTAGGTTGACTGGGCAGCCTTCCTCTTCTGGAATTGAAATCTCGTCTCAAAATCTTTAGCCCTTTGGCTTGTGATTGAAAGCTGCATGGCATTTCTACATTGGAGCTCATTGCAGGGAAAGACTTGAAGCTGTCAATTGTTCCAAGAGCTAATGGAGGCATTAAAAATGTAGCAGCTTAGCAAGAAGAAAGCAGGATGGGTGGGGAACATATGTTACTAGCATATGCTGTAACTGGACTGTAAGTGGTCTCCACATATTCATGAATGATGGTTGACCTCTACTCTGCTAGGGCACATGTGTGCACGTCCATCATGACAACACACTCTGAACTTACTCCAACAGAGGCCCTTGGGAACATAACCCCTGTATCTGTCTCCAAATATAGCTCTGCTGGTCTGCAATATCAGGCAGTGGGGAGAGCTGCTGGATAGAGGAGACATTTGGAAACTCTGCTGCAGTGATATCCACCAAGATCTCTATGCCTGGTTGATGACCTTCGCTAAGAGGCAAATGTCTGCAGCTTGTAAAAGAAAAAGATGCCCCTGAATGCCTTTCCACTTTTAAAAGCTCCTCAGTGCCGGCTCAGCAAAGCAAGTGAAACCCACAAGTGGCAATGCTTACTGTACTTGTTCTGTATGAATTTATGCAGCCATACATCTGGACAAGGAGGCATGTCCCAAGAAGGGGGATGGGAATAATTCCTGGAGCTGCTTCTGACTTGGAGCTAAAGCTTTAACCTGAGCCAAACCACTAACTAGGAACCGTTTCAAAGTCATTTCCTGGGAAAATAAGGCCAGTAACCCTTCTCTACCTCAGTGTTCTCCTTTGTAACCCCTTTGTAAAATAAGACTGCATAACAGCTCATAAGGGATTGGGGAAGACTCGTTCATTTGTATTTAAAATACATAAGAATCCTTGGAGAAAAGTCCCTTCTTAGAGGAAATAATGAATGCAAACATAATAACAATCCTATTAGCACAGTAAAACTGCAGGGATTTGGTCAACTACAGTTTGACTACAGCTTTGCAGGTCCTGTAGATCATCCTCTCAAAGTATTTTTGAACATAGAGGATGAAAATTATATATTGCTATCTTTAAAAATAAAATTAAAACTTTAACTCTAAGGTGTGTGTAATAAAATGGCACTTAATTTCTCTAGTGTGCCATGCAAGTTTCTTCTGTTAATTTATTCTCTTCTTTTCTTTTTGTGCTTCATGTAATATTCTGAAGTTATTAATGTGGCAATATATTTGACCACAAAAACCTGCCTTCTAGTGTTGTTAAGACTGTGAATTAACTCCACAAATGGAAGGCATTTCTGAGTTCAAGGCAAACAGATCATTCTTGGGATAAAATTATTAGCAACATGACAGATATGCAAGAACTTTTAGGGGAAGTTTTTTCCAGGTGTCTTACCGCAATGCGTGCGCTTATGTGTCTCATGTGCCTGTGGGATTTCAGTTGTCAGTATTGTGTCTGTTGTGCAGACATCTGTGAACATCACCACCTGAGCTACTGCAGCCCCTGGGACACAGCTGCATGGTGCAGCTGATTCCCTATGAACAGCGTTGCCAGTGCCATACTTGAATACCTTCCAGTGCCAGAGTGATGGCGCTATGTGCCAGGTTGAAGTCCCTGCAGCACACCCGACAGTGTACCACACACTGGCAAAATTCACTTGTTAAGGCAGCACCTCAGCCCTTAAATGACTTGAATGGGTCATTTAATGTCAGAATGGGTCAGAATGTCTTAGCTGGGTAGCCCAAAACCCAGCAGCAGCCAACAGAAATGCATTTGGTGGTATTGAATTCAGTTCAGTGCAATCTAGACCAAATACTCTGCAAACCCTTCCATGACTAGGATGTGGATCTAGAAATGCCCTATCAATTTGATCTTGTACCTATGAGCTAAGTCATCAAAGGCTGGTGGAGTGCTGCACCTTGTTCTGACTGTAGCATCAAGCCCTGAAAATATCAGTGCCAGCCAAGATTGCGGATAGTTGCAAATAACTTTCCTTATCCAACTCATTCCTTTATCCCTGCGCTTATGCATTTGTAGGATGCATCCTGCATCAGTAGTACAGTTTATAGTGAATGCTAATTAACAGGCACAAGTTCAGTGCTCCCTGTCTCTGGGGTTTTGGCAAATTGATTGGAAAAAGAATGAAATTTTTTTATTAGTAATAGTTGCTAGGATTAATATGAGGCATAGGAAATGGGAGTGGTTAAGGAGATCATGGACAAGCTAAACTGAGTGATATATTCCACACATGGCATTAGGAGTTACTGAGGCCTTGACTCTGCTGTGGGTGCAGCACACACTCGTGGGATAGCCTGGAGAGGCTGTCTTGGTAGAGAGCTAAAAGGAGCAGAGTTTTCCAAGATTCTTTTCTGAAGTGTATTGCTGTGTTGGCTTTGATGTCTGTCTCTCTGTGCTGGTAGGCTAGACTCATGCCTCCAAAATGTCTGCTTCACACTCAGCAGTTAGAAAGGCAAACAGAAAACTGGGAAAGGGATCAAGAATAATATTGTGTTGCCACATAAATCCTTTCAGGGTATTGTCTGTGGTAATTGTTGTCACCTCAAAAAGATTGGAACAGTAGATTACAGAAGGTACAGGCAGGGGAAGCATGGAGAAGCATGGAAGAGTATTTTCTTCCATGTTAAGAGATTAAATAAGTAGGATTCTTCAGCCTGGAAGACAGACAACTGACAGACAGCTACAAGCCACACAATGAATACCAGTGGAAAGATAATCCTGGACACAGTCAGAGACAGGATTTTTTTTCTGATATTCTTGTATCACACTGAATTATAGGATTTGCATGGGGGAGAAGGTTGGAGTTTATGCTGATCACCTGGCACAAATTAGTGCACAAAGGGTCTCCCTGAATCTTGTTCTTTGGCTAAGATGCCAGACTGCTCTGAGGAAGGTTAGGCTGAATCATGCCACTTGCATCCATCTGGATTTGGTAGCCTGTCTCATTGTATGTACTGCAAAAAAAATCTGACTTTGATAGTGGCTTCATAGTTTCCATCCTGGCATTTTTACTAAGCAGCAGATGGCTATCTCTAGGTGAGCAGGGATTCTTGTCTTCTGTAGTATTAATCAAAGATCTTGTAACTAGCAGCATTTCTCATAAGCCTAATTGCTAATGGCCACTACTCATGGCCACTGATTTTCCACCCTCTTTTCAGGCCTTACTGGTCGTCGGTCCATTGTTGTGTGAGTGCTTACCTGATACCTGAGCTCCCTGACTCTTGACACAAACCGGAGAAAGGTAGTTTGTGTTGTCTTTGCCAGTGGCTGGGTAGAGGTATGTTGCGTTGCCCTAGGCCTCTGTTGAACTTTCTCTGGAGAAGAATGAGGTATGGTTAAGGTGAATTTTTCATTTGATGAATGAAGAGTTGAACTGTAACTGCTAACCCCTCACTGCTTCCAGGCAGAGAGCTGCTGAAGTGGGGCCGAGCCACTGCCACCCTCTCTTATGTCCTCCAGCCTTTGTACTCAGCACACTGAGAACTGAGGACATGCACTTTTTCCAGGGCTGTCAAATGAACAGTGAAAGGAAACAGACTTAAAGGCTCATTTAACTGGAAAACAGCACCTGTCTTTTTAGGCAAAGTCAGTGTTTGCTTGTCACTGCTGTCAGCAGCATGGGCTCTGCTTGAAAGGACTTTTAGGCACCTGATTATGTAGGAGGGGGAGCATGTTGTCATATTGGAACACCCGCAGCGCTGGCAGGCTGTGGGGCAAGGGGAGGCGGGTTAGGTGTCTGTCTGGGGGTATCACTGCCAGCGCTGCTCAGCACCCCTTGCTGGTGCAAGGCACACCACCGCAGCCCTGCCGCTTCACACGGCCCTTCTAGCTACTGTGGGGGAAGGAGGGCCTCGGCACAGGCAGATTTTCTCTATGAGGACGACTGGGTACGTATCTCTTTAGTTCATCTTTCTGAGTGAAAGGCTGTTTCCTGACTGATTTTGAAGTGAGATAAAACACCCTCCACTTTGTGAAGTTCTTGTTAGTGAGAGATATCACCCTGTCTTGCTCAAATTTGCCAGTGGTTTCAATGCCCACCTTCTCTCTTCTTTATTTTTAGCCAAGCTCTAAAATTCCATTGCATCGCAGTGGTCAAGAATGACACTCGTGTCTGGAAGCAAAAGCTTACGGAAAAGGCATCTCAGGGGTTTGGTGCTTGCTTAGCACCGAGAGCACAGCAACACTGCTCACTGGGCTTCTCAGGCAGTGACAGCTTAGTGTGGTTTGCTTAGGAAGGGAGAAATGAAGGGACTTAGAGGAGAATGCTTAATTCATTTAGGTACTTTTGATCTGATCTTCTAAGAATCTTAATCTGCTCATATTTGTTGCTGGAAAATTCTCAAGGAGTCAACAGAAATAGGACCAGAGCCACGGAGGTTAGAAGAAATACAATGACTTTGGCTGCTTCATTCCTCCCTCATTTCCCTTTATTCTTTAGTTATTTTTTTCTGACTTTCCCAGTACCTTCACTACCTTTACATCTCTTGCGTGTATTTTGTTTCCCTTTCCTTGCTTTGGGGATCTCAGCCATTACTAGGTTTTGGTCCCCTTTCTGGGGACAGAGTCCTGCCATCTCTCTTCAGCTGTCTCAGCACTCTAGCACAGTGACTAGAATAAGCTGGTTAGGAAGGCTTCCTCTCTCTCATCTGCAGGGTTGACCATGTCCTGAGGCTGATCCTTCCTGTGGGAACAAAGGCATTTCAGACCTTCCAGATGTGTCTGCTAACCTCCATTAATGAGAAAGGGAGCCTAGATGGCCAGTTTAGACTTGTAAAAGGCCAGTGTTGGGTGTGATGGATTCCGTTTGATGAATCTCATCACCTTGCTCCTACAGGTTATTTTGTGCTAGAGCTTTTCCTTCCCTCACATCACTGACTGTGAACCATCCATGCATTCAAATACTGAAACAACTGTCCCCTGAGGGTGAATTGTTGTATTTCTGCTCCCTCCCAATATCATCTTCTATTTATAGAGCTTCAAAGTTTCCCAAAGAGCCACCTTTGGGATGGAACATACCAACAGTGCATAGCAACTCTAGACAACAACTTAAGACAGATGAATGTATCCATTTGAAGCTGAAGATTGCATTTGGTAGAAGCTAATCGCAAAAGTTGTTGATTATTATTGTTCTTTATGCAGCTGTAGACTCAAGAGAACAGGCACTTTTTAAATATTACTAGTCCATAATGCTGAAAGAGAAGAGAGATAAATTCTCTTCCTGGCTTTTTTGTAGGTTCCCAGTGTCACCTTCAGCATATAGTTTAGCTGCTCTGAATCTAACAACGTGTCTACACAGCATGTTGTATAGGTTTAACTAAACATGAATCTGTGAAGTATTCCAGTAGAAATATTTAATATGACTCTCTATGAGTTTTGCAGTGTGATTTTATTCAAATTGACAGTTGTTTGGGCTTGTGGTTCGTTTTTGTTTGGTTGTTTTGGGTTTTTTTGTCATAAGCAACAGGTCCAGGTATACATGGTCTTGGATTTATAGATCATCATCTCCGATTGGAAAGTTAGGTGCTTGATTACTCTGGTGCTGGCCACAATGGAAACACCTAATAACACCCCCCTTGATGACTATTAGTAAAATCTCATTAACGTCTCAAACTAATGTAACTCAAATAATAAACATAAGGATTGAGTGATTATATCTGAAATATACTGTGGAAACAGTGAGTCTGCAGATGATTTTTGAAGGCAACTGTGAGAATTTCATTACTATATTTTTTCTATATTGATGCCAAAATAAATGGTAAAGCTGTGAAAGATATAAAGGAAAATGTGTATTGGGACACTGGAGCTAACCATATGTCTAATGTTGAACAATGTAAAAATACTGTTGTTTCAATATAGTTTAATTTTTACTCATTTATATTTACACCACCACTTCCCTTGCTGTCTTCATATTTTCTAGTCTTGCATTACTAAGAAGTTTTGCATTTGTTTCTTCAATTGTTTTCCCAAGGTGCTGACATAGTTTTGTAAGTGATGGTTCCCTACTTGATTCATGTCTTCCCCTGAGTATGTAGCTTGTGCGGTCTCCCATGTAATATCTCAAACGG
>JAAGNO010005091.1:0-12110 GCA_033439905.1 Ceryle rudis
GGTCCGCGGCCCTGCGGGGGCCTCCGCCGGCAGCGCTGCCCGCGGGCTGTCTCGGATCCACGCCGAAGGGCAGCGCCGGCTGAAGCTGTAGAGTGCTGCCCGGAGATGCTGTGTCTTCCCCAGAGCTCAAACAGAATACGTGATGTACAAATTCAGTTTTCTGCTCAAGTTGTGTATTTGGTACAAGAAATCTTATCAGCTTGAAACTAGTCTGGGTTTCTAAAACGTGTTAGGGAATCGGAGCAGAGTGATGCATTGGAGAGGCAGTATCAGGTCCATGAATGTGTCTGGTTTTTGAATCGTAGAAAAGTCCACCTTGGAAGGGATCCCTGGAATCATCTGGTGCAACCCTCTGTGGAGAGCAGGGGCTTAGATTAGGTTACCCGGGGCCTTGCTTCATTGGGTGCCAGAACATTGATTATTGAGAGGATGCAGTTAAATTTTAAATCCCATAGCAAATGACATAACATTACAGCTGAAAAGTCAAGCGCTCGTTTATACGTGTGAGCTGGCTCTGTGTGGTTGCACTCTTTAATTGCATAGTCATCTGGGTTTTGTTACAGGTCCCCTACCTTTCAGTGCTTTGATGGTAGTGCTCAATGAATGGATGCTTAGTGAATACACGGTTTAATTTTCACCTGTTCTGTAAGCGGCTACTTCAGTAAAAACAGTTAACCATCTCCTGGAAAAGGATTGCTCATGTATTTTAGTGTTTTATTTGTGCTGAACATATCCGATAACAAACATCTATCTATACGAGACAAGATGGTGCTCCATAAAATGAGGACATGATAGAAAAAGCAGAGCCAAAAATTATTCACTGACAGCACTTGCTGGAACTCCAAATTTGAAATACCATATCTTTATTTCTTAGTGGGTTTATACAGCAGCGCTCACAACTGGCATTATATTCCACGGTGAATTTGAATGACTTTTGCCTTTGAAAGCTATAGATTGACTAGCTGGAGAAGTATGACTGTGAAATGCACAGCTTCTGTAAGTTGCAGGCTCTCGCAGAAGAATTCCTAAACCATCTGGAGGGGGAGGACAGTAACAGCCATAGCTGTGAGAGCCTCTTTAGCTACGTGTGTTCCGGCTTCTGCTACACACAGGGCAGGGTCTCACAGCCAGCCAGCTTTTTTCACTGTGCCGGTGCTGATCTGATGTGGTTTTGAAGCAAAATCCCTTGCACTGAATGATAGAGAAATGAGGTGGAAGGGGCATCAGGGGGGTGATCCAAGCCAGGGTTTCACACGCAGGAGCGAGGCGGTCACGTGTGAGTGCCAGGGCCTGTTTCATTCTGACATTTCTAAGATTTTTGATAATCTGCCTTTTGTTGTTGTTGTTTTGATAATCTGAATGTCCTTTAATTACAGTGTTCTAAAATCCTCCTCGGGTAGCTCAAGGCTCATAATGTGGACTCTCTCTGGACGCATTCTAAGGACGCTCGCTATTTTCTCTCGTGCCTCTGCTGTAGCTATGCACGTTGTAATATTTTAGAGGCCGAGTTTGAGCAAGCGGTGTGTTTGTACCAGTGTAGTGAAAAGTGTCCCTGATGCAGTTTGATCTTAGTCAAATCGTCACACGTAGATGTGTCAATTCCGGTGAAAATTTTGTTTTTATTTGGAAAAACTTAACATTTTTCTTTAATGCTTCTTTTGAAACAGGTAAAAAAAAAAAAAAAACAACCAAAAAACAAAACCAAACCCCACAAAACCCAACCCAACAAACACCCCACCCCCCAAAAACCAACCCTCCCACTGCAGCAGGAGTCCAGCATGGATTCCTTCCAGCTAGTGTTTATGTTCTGCTGAACAGGCAACTGAAAATGGGAAGTATTAGGTAGCTATGGCTGGTGGTATTCCACTGCCTCATCCAGCAGAAGGGAGGAGCTCTTCTACCAGTTGGATTCATTTTACTTCTGGTTTATTTTTTCTAGTCTGGAAAAAATAAAAGTATAATATATTTCACGTTAAAGCTTTACATGGCATCTAGTAAACTACAGGTTCTAGTACACAGTTTTATTTACTGCTTTCTGAGCAAACCAAAGAGCACACAGTTAAGGTAGTGAATAAGTGATGTGTCTTTTGTAGTTAGGATTCTCCAGAGTGAAAATGCTTTTTCAGTTGCAGGCTCGAACCAATAGCACTGTTATTTGAAGCTCTGACTTCAAAGGGAGAGCTTTGGGTCATCATAAAACGTGGAGTTGCAGAGAGTCTTTGTGGTCAGCAGCATCTTCTGTAGTGAGTTACCATCAGTCTCATCATATTGAAATCAAATATTGAAAATCAAAATAGATATGAAAACCTATATTGAAATCAAAATCACAGTCTTTACCGACCTGTTTCTTTTTCTGCCTCTAAGTAGAGCTGCCCTGCAGACTGCAGACACGGATCGTGAGAGCAATAGACCTTAAATAGAATCAACAGAAATACCTGAGTGGTTTTCTCCTTGCCTTTAAATCGTTGCCTATGCTTCTGAGGTTTGCCTTTGTCACTGTATCTGTTCTTTCCTACCGTGGATAGTGTTTGAATAGCCAGTTTCCAGGAAAGACCTCTCTGCTAAAATTCAGCCTTGTCATTTGCTTTAAGTTCTGACTCTTGATTTAGTTTTTATGCTGTTGCAGGTTACTACTTGATAGTCTACAACATATTCTTTCTTTTCTTGTACTTCCAACAGCTAAACTAGCTCAGGAGAGATGACAATTAATCTGTGCTTACTAGTACTTGCTCACGCCCATGCTGTAATTCCTCCGTGCGTGTTTGCGAAGACATGGACTGGGTGTTTAAAATTGGAATAAAGATGTTGCGGGTTCTTTATATAAAGTTTAGCCGTACCACGAGGTCAGAAAATGTCTTTAGATAACAGTTACATATCCTAGTTAATTTATTAAGACTCTTGCATACCTTCTGAGGTGATTTTAGTAAGTAAAAGTAATTCCTGTGAGGTAGAAATGATCTGGGGTGGCGTTTTGGGGTGACCATCGGATGTAATGGATGCTGCTTGTTTCTCCTTTTCTTTCTTTATCTTGATATCCCATTAGTTGGGATGTCAAGCTTGTTTTGGAATGTACATAAATCTGCAAACGTATGTTTTAAAGGCAACGATTGTTCCTCTTCGGTTGCTCTGAGCCGAGAACTGGCAATGGTTGTACGCAAATTTCTGGATAAGATGGGGTCTTAAGTTCTAGAAGTTCCACCTCGTCCTTGAAGTTGGGCATGAAGGTTTGTACAGTACTCGCACAGGCCAAGATTTTTAGGAAGTGGCTAAATTTAGGCTTCTGAATCCACATTTAGAAACATAAGTAATTGGCCTAATTTTAACCCAGTACGGTAGAATTAAAGTTGTCCTGTCTGTGTCCTTAATAGCTACAGCTCCAAATTTCCCTCCAGACTGGGTAGGACGTATTTCAGTGAGGCTGCTGAGTTTCAGCTGGATGTAGCCGCTGTAACCCAGAGCGTGTGTCAGCACTGAATTTAGCCGTGCCAAAGAGACACTGTCAGCTAATTTGTAAAACTTCAGTCTGTTACTCTGTACTTCTAGCCAGCATCACGTCCCAAAGCATTAAATGGCTTTGTGCTCCCTTTCTGAACTGGTTTTTGTTACTCAGTACATTCCTTCCAGGAGCTTGAGCTTTTCTTCCTTTTCTTGCCTGACTGTCCCTGATTTTTTTTCCCATTACTCTGTAGTCTTGCTGTAGAGGGTTTGCCATCAGTGCCAGAAATAATCCATGCAAATTCCTCATACAATTGATGACTTAATGCGAAGGGCAGTGGACTGGCCTGTAGAGCACAAGGTTCCACACATTTTTCTAGCACAGAAGAAATCATTTTTGCTTGTAGGTATTTAAATACTTAAAGAACCTACATTGTGGCTTGGTTTTGTTCAGTGTTCTTAAATATTTGTTAATTGTTTTAAGCAGCTGGTCTTTTCTTTAAGGACACAAATCCATACATGTACATGCTGTGGGAAAACCAGAACCTTCCCGTGTCCAGCTGCTAGATGGTGTTTTGAGGGAGCTAATCGTTGAAGAGAAGTAGATGTACCGTGTCTGCCAAAGGCTGGCTTTGTCAGATGAACCAGCTTTCTTCAAGGCTGTTTCTTCCAGAAAATGATCGTTTTAGGAAGCAGCAGAGAACGCAGAACACATTCATACAAGAACCCCGAGTGTCTAAGGAATTGACTTTGAGGAGGGAATTGCAATCGAGCAGAGTCTGCAGACTCTCTGGAGTCTCTGCACTGAGCCTTTTAGTGTTGGGTTGCTTTTTAAAATTGTAATTACCTTGACCAAAGCGCTCACAATACTTGTTAGTGACACAACCATGATCAACGCACAGGCCAGAGTATAATCCAGTCCTTTTGGTATCATTTAAAGACCAGAACAGATAAAATGCAGAAGTGTAAAATGGAAAACCGGGACTAAGAACAAGAACTTAAAGCCAGAATCCCACTATTCAGAAGTAAAACGATGCAGGTTCGTATCTGGAAGTAAAAGGACATTGATGGTCATTCTGTGATTAGACAATCCCTAGTAACATGTAACTGCTCAAAAATAAATAACAGGGCAATACTCTGCCTGCTGTGTAATAATATATATCTATTTGTAAGGTAGGGAGGTGTCAGCTGTGTTGTAGAAGACGCTGATGCCGATGTGTGGTCTATTACCTGTACTTAATAAAGCTCAAATCAAACTGAAACAAATGCAGAAGGAAAATTCATTAATGGGGCTCTTGCTTTGCGACAGAACAGGGCTTTAGTTGTCTGGTAAAATAAAAACAACACAAGTTTTCGCTGGCTAAAGTATTTTTAAAGAGGGGTAACATTGAGGAAATTTTTTTTTTTATATAGCTGAAGGGAAAGAACAAAACATTTTGGATGGAAATGAAAGGATTTGATCAAAACTGTAGGGTGGAAATCAAATTGCCAGGATAACGAGGCTTTGGAACAGCTTCCTGGTAGGCGTAAAGATTCCAGTCCTGTCTTGTCTTCCTCTGATTTCTACAGGTAAATTAGGCTTCCATCAAACCTGTTCTCACTCTGAAAATACTGTAATAATCTTACCAGGTAATCATTGCATTGTCGCTCACTACTTAATATTCATTTTCCTCTTTAATTCGGTGACATTTGAAGTATTTTTTTGGGGTCATAAACCCTGTAGTTTGCTAATAGAATATTCATGGCCCCACTCTCAGGAATTAAATTTCATATACAATTTCCAAATTGCATTGTATTCCATGGAGACTTTGTCCCTGAGTAAGTAACCAAGGGAACCAGAGGGAGCCAGTAAAATTAGCTCTGTGTGGAACAAGAAATGGTTTAGTTACGTAGCGCCAAGGTGAAGTTAGGCAAATGCTTTCATACAAGTGGAATGCTTCGCTCGGTTGAAGCAGCCACTTTGCTCATCAGAATTCTTCCATAGACTCCTAAGAAACAGTGCAATTTTTTTTTTTTTTTTTGCGTTCAAGAAAGATCTGTAATTATCAAGCTTGAACTACAAGCTTTATTAACTGTAATTCTTATTTTGGTGAGAAGTATTTTAATGCTTCTCAGACTACAGGAAATCATAAATGCCTCCCATCAACCTGCTTTATCTTTTATTTTTAAGTTCAAATGCACTGCCATCGGATTTCCTCCAGACATAACAAGCTTGGGTCAGAATTATTGGTCAGCTCTTTATCCAGCCCTCCTTTTCCACATGGGAAGAAACCATTCTACGTAAGCTGAAATAATTACCCAGAAGGTTTTGGCCTTAACTTTTTGTCATTAGACCTCCTTGTATTGTTGAAATGAAGTCACCTAAGCAAGCTGTAGTGCTAGCTTGGTTTCTATGGTGTCTGTGCAGTGCTTTGAGAAAGGTGGATGACTCATTTCCATCACTGATGCACAGGATCAGCAACGACTTTGTGTTCAACCAACCTCTTGGTTAGAAAAGGAGTTTTCTTTATTCTGATTTCTATAGAAAAGAGAAAACAAAAAACCCAAACCAGCCCTACTAATTGAATACAGCAACCCAGATGGTTACCTGTCATAAAGTGGTAGTAACCAACAAAATTATGCATAAATTTAAAGTATTGTCTTCTTGTACACACTCTAGGCTTTTGGCTGTCAGAAGCAAAGGAACTTTGTGAGCTGAAGACTCACTCTGGGTGGTCTTAACACCTAACGCTGGACCTAATCGCCAGAAATTTCCTCGCGGGTTTTTTTGTTAGAGTTTGATTCCACAACACTGACAGTTCTTTCCACAAATTATGCAAATGTTGGAAAAGGCACTTTCCTTGTTTTCAGATCCAGGGCTACTTGCTTCTTGTTTCAAGAAACAATGAATACACTGATTCTGTAGCATTCATTAAGAGGATGAAGAGAACCCGGACTTGCCTGGTTTTTTACAGGCTTCTGAAGCAGTGGGGTTTGATTTGGTTTTCCCCTTGACTGAAGCCACCCATACTGGTTATCATCTGCGTGCCCTTCTCAAGAAGAGAACCAGAACTAACATAGCATTCAAGATGTGAAAACATTGTATTTCTAGAGTTTCTTCCTTATGATGTCTCTGTCAACTGTTGACGAGTGTTCCTCTGATTCTCTCTGAACATACTCGTGATGGCTCTGCAGCTTTCCCGAGTGGCAATAAGGAGCCTGGAGCTCCTGGTTGTGTTGGTATGGTTCAGGTGATCTTTCTCTAGCATGTACTAGCACTCAGGAGTGCTGATTGTTATTTTTTTTTTTTCCAGGGGATGTTTTCTCAAGCAGTCGTTCAGTATCATGAGATTCATTTGCAGCATTTAAGAGCCATTTGAGTTTCCTGCGTTAACCGCTCTCATCGGTGATTTTTCTCATACATTTGTTGGCTCCTTTTTTCCAGGCTGCATAAAACCATCACAGAGCCCTTGCAGATCCCTGCTCTTCCCTGACTCTTAATCATTTACATTCCCTCGTGGATTAGTGGTTCTTTTCCTTGTCACACCTTAATTTACATAAGACCATTAGATATTTTTGTCAAAAGCTGTTTGAGAAATGCCAGTCTCCCGTACTCGTACCTCGTTTACATCTTCCTGGTTGTCTCCAGTAATCTGGTAGATGGTGGTTGAGGAGTTACAAAATGAACTGTTCAAAAACCATGCGAATTCTTTCTCTCAAGTATGATTTTAAGTATGATTTGCATCAAAGCTAGAGGAAGTTGCACTGCAGATGGTTAGCCCAGGCTCCTCTTCAGTGTGGAAAAGGAACAGCTGAGAGATGTGTTGGGTGTCTGGAATAGTGAGCAGAAAGTCTGTAGGAGACTTGTCCTTCTGAGGACAAGAACTAGAGTTTGCAAAATTAATAGCAAGCAGATATGTGGCCAAATAGCAGAGAGGATGTTTCAGCTATTTGTAGATGAAATTGTTCATGTGAGACGCTGTGAACGCATTAAGTTTACAGGGGTTCTTAGAGCAATTTATGTAGAGAGCTGTTTAAATGGATAGCAACTATGGCTCAGGAAGTCCCTGAGTTGTTAACTGTTGGAAACTATGTGAGGCACCCAGTGCTGGTCACTGGAGGTTGTTTTTATTTTGCAAAAGGTTTCTTACTCTGGGTTTGTCAGCCTGCTACAATTCCACGGGAATGTGGAAGATCAGTAGAATTCTTGAAGTCATACAGAAGCAGCACGTCTCTCTTGATTAAATAGCGCTCTCATTTCACAAGAGAAATGGTTTAAAGAAACATGAATACAATATTTTTGGACCATGGTGTAAGTAGTACACATCTTGTGTGCAAGTTTTGAAGATTATTAAGGAAAGTTCAGCTTGCAATAAAAGAAAAAAAAAAAGGGGGGGGGACGGGGGGACGCAAACACAAACCCAAAAGCCACCCAAACCCCAAGATCCCATTAGGAATATCTGAGTTTGAAAACAGTCCATTTTGTAACTCCTCAACGGGTAGTGAACTGCACTTCTAAGGTAGAGTGCCAGTCTCAATTCCCTACTCGTTACTCATCATCCATGCCTACGGCCACTTTCTCTGGCCAGAAGTGAAGTGATTTGGCTAATAAACAGGGGGTTTACCCAGATACCACATTCATTTTTTTTCCCAGGGCATTCAGCTCATCTTAAGTAGAATAGAAACTATTTCGGTGCTTGATTATATTCTGTCAAGACATAATTTCAGCGTGGTTGTTGTCATCTTGGGATTCTTACAAAGGCTGAAAGGAGATTTTGTGTAATTCAAAACGAAGTTTATCCTTTAACCAAAGAAAAGTGTTTCCCTGGTACTGGAAGAACTGTTATCCCCTCATATCGTCATGTTCCCAAGGGATTCCTGGGCTGTATCAAAAGAAGCGTGGCCAGCAGGTTGAGGGAAGTAGGTCTCCCCCTTGACTCCATTTGGTGAGACCCCATCTGGAGCACGGTGTCCAGCTCTGGGGCCCCCAGCATCAGAAAGACATGGACCTGTTAAAATGGGTCCTGAAGAGGACCACAAAGATTGTCAGGGGTCTGAAGCCCCCCTCGTATGAGGACAGGCTGAGAGAGTTGGGATTCTTCAGCCCAGAGAAGAAAAGGCTCCAGGGAGACCTTATTGTGGCCTTTCAGTACATAAAGGCGGCCTCCAGGAAGGCCGGGGAGGGACTCTTGATCTGGGTGTGTAGTGATAGGACGAGGGGTAATGTTTTCAGACTGAAAGAGTGTAGATTTAGGTTAGATACTAGGGAGAAATTCATTGCTGTCAGCATGGAGAGACACTAGTTGCCCAAAGAGGCTGTGGATACTTCATCCCTGGGTGTGTTGAAGGCCAGGCTGGATGGGGCTTTGAGCAACCTGATCTAGTGGAAGGTGTCCCTTAATTTGGTGCTTTATCTTGGTCAGCCCTGAAGTGGGTCAGGCAGTTGGGCCACATTGTCACTGTAGGTCTCTTCCAGCTGAAATACTCTGTTCTAAGTTTCCCAGTTGGAACCTGACGTTGCTGTGTGGAGTTTCCACGTCACTCCTGAAATATGCTTTAAAATGAGCTTTATCAGTTGATACCTTAATTTCTCTGTCAGCGAGAGTGGTTTAAGCAATAGATTGATAAACTGTCGAGTGTAGAAACCTCTCGGTTGGTATCTCTTAGAACGCTTGCTTAAATAACATCTGGGGGTTGCAGTTTGTTACTTCTTCTTATCAGTCCTCATAAAGTTTCTGACATTTCTTTGGACTCGGTGAAGAAGAGCACTAGTGTGGGTTGTCCCCTCACCTCTCCTCACCAGTCAACGTCATTAATTCTCTGGAAGGCTGCTTTTCTCCCAGGGAAGCCTTTGGCGAGCGGGTCAGCAGCGTAAGGATACTTTGTCTCAGTTAAATTTACTGATCATCAACAATTAATCCACTCGCAGATGTTGTTTTAAGGTCACTTGCAGAATGCTGACCTGTAGAGAGCCGAAGACGTTCACACAGTGGGGACTGTGATGTGCAGTTGGAAGGTACAGAAAAGCTTCTTGTTTCTTTCTCAAACGCAAACACTTGTACCAGAGCCCAGTTCTGACGTGGTATCGTTTGTCTTGGAGCAGTGCTAAGCCTGGCTCTTCTCCGTACGTGTTCTGCAGAGGAGTCTCTTGACCCACAGTAATTCTTCAGAAAGGTGTAGGAAATGAGTTTAGTGGATGTGTTAGCACATTAGGTAGCGGGAGAAGACTTGGTAAAAAGATATTGGAAATAAGAGGGGAAAGAAAAACCTGCTCTACCAGCACAGTACCAGCTTTCTAACAAACCTAGCAGACTTCTGCGTGAGATTTGCTTTCAGTGTTTCACTTGCTTGATGCACGAGGTGAGGGGTTGATAAGGGGACGAGCCTGAGCGTGTGAGGGGTCATTGGTACTTCCAAATACAGCCATTGCTTCTGATCTTTGGTGACTCTGAAACTAATAACTTTTGAATATAAAACTGGAAAAGCTTCTTCCTTCTCTCATGAAAAGGCATTTCAAGGATCTAACCAGCAGCCTAAGCTGTGGCATTGATTTAATCTGTTCCAAAGGATTTTTCTACCAGAAGTGGGGTTTTTTTTTCTACCAAAGTGTTTTCTGCAAGTTCATTTTGATGGTATCATAGTTAGTACTTAGTGTTCAGTGCTTTCCAGACGTAGGTAGATAGGGGAAATACTCTCTGCAAAGGATCCTCAGTACAAAAGAAGCCAGAGAACAGATAAACTTTTCAAGCAGCTTCATTCATAGCTGAAGGCATTCTCCAGTGCTGCTGCTGAACTTTCTTCTGTGTTCAAAACAAAGTCGGAGGGTGAAACTAAAATGAGAGTAATGAAAAAATCACAGCTTGTGTATGACTATCAGACAGGATTCAGTTTACAGAAGATGAAAGTGCTTGTGCTGGAGCACTTGGGAGCTTTCCTGTGACCTAACAGGTATGTTGACATTACTAAAATGGTTTTAGAATGGGCTGACTGTTTAGGATCCAGAAAGAGATCACTGAAGAGAAAAGCAGAGGCCAGACTGAGTAAGTACACTTGCTCGTAGAGTTGATTTGTTGAAAGGTTTACCTATTTGGAAGAAAAAAAAATAAAAAGGGTGAGGGGGAGCAGCTTTTGTTTGATCAAAGTAAGACAGGCTTTGTGAAAATTACCATCAGTTGCGTGGCAGAGTAACTACAACTTGGCAATTTCAGTGCAGTGGAGAAAAACAAGTTTGCCAGTGCTCAGGGGCAGAGAGGGGAAGCACTGAGGACATGAATCCGTGAATGAAGCCTGTCTTTCAGTGAAAACAGAGCGCTCAGATCTGAGCGGAGCACAGCAAGACAGCAATATTGAGGAGTGGCCTGGCCTTGTGATCCTAGAGCAGCGCTTAAGAGATGGCAGTCCCCTCGCTGTACTGGGCTGACTGGAAGAGTCATCAGACTGTGTGTACTCCTTGGGACCGTTTGTACTTGTTCTTTTTTCCCCTCACACCACCGTATTCCCATTTCTAGGAAGCAGTCACCATTTTAGCAGGTTGCCCTGGAGCTTTGCATCCTCTGCTCCTGCTGTTTGTTCATCCAAAAGGCTAAGAACCAGTATGAGCCGTATATCCATCTTATCCACGGTCGTGGAGAAGGGCTTGTTGGGGAAACTTGTGAAAGTCCCAACCGGTGCATTCAAGAAGGGTCAGAGAGAAATCTGAGCAAAATAATAGAGAACTGAGTTCTTGTATGGAGTTATCTCTGAAGGAGAGCAGTTGTGTAGTAACCAGTTGACCTGGGTCACTGAAGAAACCTTCAATTTGTGAGGCACGTCCCAGAAATGTGAACATCTCTATTTAACCCCCTCAAACAACTTCAATTACAAGTGATCTTTCATCTCCAGCCGTGCTGAGACTGTTGCTGCCCATTGTTACTCTTCCCTCGGTTGACTCTGTGCAGTGAGCGAAGCAGTAAGTGGGAATGCCATCTCCTCTGCGGTTGTTCTTCAGAAGGGCAGCCATGTAGCTGAGAACTGGGTCACTGCTATTGCCTAGGAAGTTGGTCCAGCTACAGAGGCAAGCAGCAGTGAAAAAGTACTAGATACACAGATCTCTAGAGATCTGAGCAGAAAAAGATCATCTGCTGTCAACGGCCAAAGCTCCTGTGTAGGCAAGGGCAGTGTATTGATGGCACAGGGGTGTCCTTGTTTTGAGCACTGTACTACCAAGTATGTTTTTGATGCTGCTAATCCTCCTGGCTCCTCCTGCACGTTCTCTTTGTTTTGCTCTGCATCGAGTCCCACGCGTGTCACTGCTCCCTTTGCCCAAGTGGGAATAATGCTGTCTGACTGGTGAATCTGCTTCACGGGAGGGGAGCAGGGCTGGGGGAGCTGAGGCACTGTTTGAGAATGAGGAGGGTTGTACGGTCATCGGGCGAGGGTCCCGCTGCTCTCTAATGCTGTCGTCTCTTCCATGTTACTTGTGTTGGAAGGAAAGTTTTGATAATAGGACGAGTGTGGAGGAACACTGGCTATCCCAGAATGGTGGGGTTGGAAGGGACCTCAGGAGATCAATGAGTCCAACCCCCCTGGCAGAGCAGGACCACAGACTGCAGGGCAGGTTACACAGGATCGCATCCAAATGGGGCTGGAAAGTCTCCAGAGCAGGAGACTCCACAGCCTCTCTGGGCAGCCTGGGCCAGGCTCTGGCACCCTCACAG
>JAAGNO010005091.1:16473-34912 GCA_033439905.1 Ceryle rudis
AGTGAGAAGAGGCTGCCCCCCTCCTCCCGACACTCAGCCCTCAGATATTTATAAACATTTATTAAATCCCCTCTCAGGCTTCTCCAGACTAAAGAGCCCCAGGTCTCTCAGCCTTTCATCATAAGACATATCTTCCAGTCCCTTAATCATCCTCATAATCATCATTCCGTTGGACTCTCAAGCAGATCCCTGTCCCTCTTGGGCTGGGGTGCCCAGAACTGGACGCAATACTCCAGGTGAGGTCTCACCAGGGCAGAGCAGAGGGGGAGGAGAACCTCCCTCGACCTGCTGGCCACACTCCTCCTAATGCCCCCCAGGAGCCCACTGGCCTTCCTGACCACCAGGGCCCATTGCTGTCCCATGGAGAACTTGTTGTCCACCAAGACTCCCAGGTCCTTCACGTTGAATCCCCAGAAGATCTAAAAGGACTGAGGGAGCCGTGTACTAGTTTAAGCTGTTTATCAGTGGCTTATGCTTTCTGGTTCATTCTGAGAGGAGGGTCTTGTAGCAACTGGTGTTTGTAGAGGCAGAAAGTGATAATAAAGTGGCCGAGTGAGAGCAGAATCCACTAGACTGTCTCACTATGTTGATTTCTTTGGATTTTTATATGAATTATACTGAGAGTTCGAGGTACAGTATTTCCCACCAGACACACAAAGATTCAGAGGAGACACCAGCATATTTCAAATGTCCCAAGTAGAGGAAAATCATTTGCATTTTGCATTTGCAACTCATTTGTCACCAGGTGATGTACCTGAAAGCGAATTGCTAATCCCACTGTCATTCCTTTCTTACCAAACCTGGACTTGCAAAGAAGATTTCTTGTAGTTAAAGCCTAAGTGCTGTCACTCTCGTGGATTTTTTTGCCAGTCTGTGTATCGCTGAGGGCACTGATAAAATTGTCATTCTCTCTAGCTGTTTGTTTTCACAGAACTACTTGAAATTTAGTATCTTGTAGTCCTGGTTGAAAATGGCCAGTTGGGTGAGAAGTTGTTTGGTGTGGCAGTGAATGTAAGGAGCTGGTCGGTACCCACACAGCTTGGTCACCTGTATCTTGCTATCTTAAAAAAGCAGGCTGAAAAACTTGGCAGTAGATTTCATAAAGCATTTGGTCTCATTAAATGGTTCTTAAAATGTGTACCTTGAGTTAGCTGGGAGTAAGACATTAGCAGATTATCACCCGAGGGACCAAGTAAAAAGTAAAAAAGTCATCATCGTGTACAGAGCTGAGTTGTTCATTCTTCTAGTGTCTCCTTATCTTCTGTAGGACTTGGTAGTGCCACAGAAGAAGTAACTGTCTAGGTGCTCATTGTATCAGTGGTTTTGATAGCTCAAAAAAAACCCACCTCCCTGTAACTAATGCATCTGACGCATGGCTCTTCCTAGCTGAGCGTGTGGTTGGTGCAGCTGGCATAACCGGGAGCAGACAACTGCTCGGACATGAACGCTGCTGCTGGAAAGGGAGGTCCCTCCTGATCACTCAGTCCTGGGGCGTATAATCCATTGCTCCACTAGGCCCAGCCGGGGTACGCATCTGCCTGAAGACAAACTGACCACTCCACAGAGCAGATAAAGCGCTTTGCAAGGTGAAAACATTGCTCAGATGCGTGGCAGTGTGATGGAGGAGAGGATTGCATAGCTGGGGACAGAAGGAAGGAGAAGGGAGAGATCCTTGTACTCTAGCAGGCAAAGTGTTAATTCAGCTCAGGCCACCTCATGAAAGCAATGCTTTCCTGAACTAAGATCTGTTGGGTTTTTTTTCTCTGATGGAAAACATATCATCAGTACTCCCTTGATCATGCTATTGAAACTCTACGAGGGCTTCGGTAAATGTTTCACAAAGCAGGAGGAGCCATCTGCTAACAAATCTGGGCTGCTCTGCCAGCCTTTGACTTCTGCAGCTGTAGCAAGAGAACTCGGGTCAGCCTGGGACCGTGGAGTACGGGGAGAACAAAGGCTGTGCTGCTCCGGTACTTCAGCGTTTGGTGCAGGGAGTTCCTTTCAACAGCATTGTCTGTTAATAGAAATATGCTGCCTTCACTTCAGGACTGTGTCAACATGTTCCTTTGTTTTCCAGAGACGGTTTCTGTAACTGATGCTACAGAATGTAAGATCTTGTTTGAAGCAGAGATTAGAACCGGGGTCTGTTAAGAAAGGCCTGAAATTAATGGTTTATTTGTATAGACTGATACGGTTTAATATCACAGTACATATTCAGTATAGTTTTACATCTTTATTATAAAGATCTGAAGTCTCCCGTGTGTCCGTTTCTATGCAGAAATATACTTCTGAAGTTCTCTATCAAACTGGAGGTCCTGGCTTAGACAAAGCCCAGGGTCACCTGCATCACGAGCTGTGTAAAAATCACTGGGAGCAGATGTGGCAGAGAATCTCTTGTATGAGAGAGTCTCGTGCTGTGAAGAGTTATTGTCCTCCCCAGGCTGTCCTGTACTGACCGTTAAAGAAGGGGATAACTGGCACTCTTCTATATTTGCCTGTTCTGATTTTACAAAGAGGAGATTTAAATTTCTGCATTTAACGGTGTCCGACAGAAGGGAAATATTGATTAGCTGTTGATGCTTTGTTTTGAATTCGCTGTTTATTTCATGTTCTTGAATCTTTTCAGGAAGATCCAAAATATTATAGGAGTCTAATGTGCTTCTCTGTTTGATATTCTACCTCAGAAACTCATCATTGATGAGAAGAAATACTATCTCTTTGGGAGAAATCCTGATCTGTGCGATTTTACCATTGACCACCAGTCTTGCTCTCGGGTCCATGCTGCCTTGGTCTATCACAAACATCTCAAGAGGGTTTTCCTCATAGATCTAAACAGCAGTAAGTAGTGTGGCATTTAACCAGACAGAAGTTCTGTATTTCAGCGCTTAAACATTTCTGAATCTGAGACACTTTTTCCTTTCATTATTGCTGTTGCTGTTTGCACTCGATGACTGTAATCTGAATTAGCATCCTAGTGAAAGCTTGGCAAGCGTTAAGAGCAAAGGAGTGATTGCTCCAGTCAGCTTCCAGCTGCTTCACTTGGTGTTTAAAACATTTCTAGACTCTTAAGAGGCTACGGGAGAGGAGGAAGGTGACTTGGCCATCCCTTCACAATTAAGCTTTCTCTTCTGAGTTCTAAAAGCTGACATACTGAGGGAATGATTCCGGACACGGTACAGTGTCTGGATAGAAGGGTACAGAAAGTCAGTGGTGGTTGTCATTTATTGCCATGACTTTTTGAGGATTTCTGATGTGTGTTATCTTGGTGTGTGAGATGGTAGGTAAAATGTACATAGTTTATGTTTCAGCAGTACCTCAGTGACTTGTATCTCGGAGCGACTCAAGACTGAACTCAAATACCGTGAGCGCAAGCTGATGACTGACAGACTATTTTGTACTTTAATATTCTCAGCACATGGCACATTCTTGGGCCATATCCGTTTGGAACCTCACAAACCCCAACAGATACCCATTGACTCCACGGTTTCATTTGGTGCTTCTACACGGGCATATACTCTGCGAGAGAAGCCTCAGACACTGCCATCGGCAGTTAAAGGAGATGAGAAAATGGGTGGCGAAGATGAAGAGCTCAAGGGCTTGCTGGGCCTGCCAGAGGAGGAGACAGAACTTGATGTGAGTACAATGGCACGTGGTACCTAGATGGCCTTGCCAGCTGAAGGGATAGCGTCCCCACTTGTTTGCTGAGGTTCGGGTTCTCAATTTCTTGGCCTTGAAGATAGTCTGAGATGTCTTCTGCTGGCAGATAAACACAAAACCATCTCATTCTGCCATGACAAGCCTCTGATCATGCTGCTTTCCAGAATCAGTGACCTAATAATTCTACTGTTCCACTGGTCTTCTCACCAAGGCTTGCCAGGGACACACACTGTCCAGCTAACATTGCCACAGGTCATGCTGTTTCCCATCGCCAGATGGAAGTAAGTGCTGCCCTGTTTCCTCGTTAACTAATGAAGAGGGAGAGGGAGAGAGCAATGGATGTGGCATTCACAGGATTGTTGACTTTGGAAGGGACCTCTCAGGATCACCTAGTTCAGCCCCCCTGCTCCAGCAGGGTCAGCAAGAGCAGGTTGCCCGGTTCAGAGTATCTCCCCAGGCTCTCTGGGCAGCCTGTTGCTGCACTGCAGCACTCTTTCTTGCTAGGGTTCTAAAGTTGAAGCTGAACAGTGTGCGCTGTGGTATTCTGATACTCACAATCGCATGATTAAATCAGACTTTATACATAGTTGCTTGAACTATTTCGCTTCCAAATTTGTCATTAGAACCTGACAGAGTTTAATACCGCCCACAACAAAAGAATTTCCACGCTGACCATCGAGGAAGGGAACCTGGATATCCAGAGACCAAAGAGAAAACGGAAGAACTCCAGAGTCACGTTCAGTGATGATGATGAAATCATCAATCCGGGTAAGAAGTTTGCTTTAATCTTTAGTTGATACCCTTAAGACTCTCCCTTCAGTATTCTCATAGGGATTCCCCGTGGTTGCTTACGGATAATGAGGACAGAAATTTGGCAGTCGGTATTTGTGATCTGTTATTTCAGAGAAGCTGCCGTGTGTCTCACTTAAGTCTTTGACCCTCTCTCTGTTTCTTCTGTTCTACCTGTAAAAGAACCGTGTGATTCATGCAGGACAGGGAAGTCACATTCAGCTTTGTTGTTCAAAATTCTATCAGATGCTGGAAAAAACCTCACGAGTCCAATAGGAGGAGAGTGGTTTAAATTTTTTGCCTTCTTTAGAATCTAAATGAGAACTGAACTTGTTTGGTTTTCATCCGTCCCTTGATACTTCCCTTACCTGTTGCCTCGTGGATATCTGTCTCATGCTCAGCAGTTTTTTTGCTGCTTGTCTGCGTATCTGAAATAGTCATCCTCATTCAAAATGGTGCTTCTGAAGATGTATCCAGTTCCTCATTAGTCATTTTTCTCCCTTAGCTGCTCTATATTAATGGCATTCCTATTAATGATATTCTGTATGGATAATACACCTACTAATAAGAGCAGCTTATTAATGAGCATGCATTTTAAACTGAGTCTGGAGCTAGTTTCATTTGGCAGCGTGTACCACCCAGAACATCCTAATGTAACAGCAGTCATTTGCACCAAAAAAAAAAAGGATCATTTTTTCAGACTTTCAGAGACTCTACATTGAATTCTCCTTGACTCCTCCTGCAAGGTTCCCCAAGGACTTCTAGGGCTAGCTCTTGTGGCTCTGTGCCGTGCCTCGTCAGCAGCAGCTCTCAGCCCAGAACTCCAGCCTGGCTGACCAGTGCAAACTGCTCATCCATCCGCTCCCCTCCCTCGGTCCCCATTTGAGGGGAAGCCTTTCCTACCAGAATACCCAACAAGCCACCTTGAGAGGAAGCCACTAGATGTCCCCTTAGCACTTCTCTTTATTTGGGCATTACTGGCTTGTGCTTACTGGGAGCCACTAGAGCGCTGGCTTTGAGTAGGTCTGTGTATCAACTCTTGTTATAGGTTCCTTTACCTGACAGATGTTGTGTTCTTACCAAAGGCTTTACTGTTCTTGCCTTTGCAGAGGATGTGGACCCTTCTGTCGGGCGTTTCAGGAACATGGTACAGACAGCAGTAGTCCCTGTTAAGGTACAGAGTAACTGCCAGCTTTCCAATCACTGCTTTACATTGATAAGCTCACTGTATGAGTTACACCTTAGAAACATAATGTTCTACAGTGGAAAGTGGTTCGTTGTTAAGCAAAAGTCGTGTTCACGTTTCACAATTGTGGTTTTAGGTTTTGGGGGGCTTTTTTTTAGCAGATTTGACCATTTCCCTTCAAATCCAGCCTTAGTTCTTTTCTTTAATAACCGCATGGAATCAATGGCAATTTCTTTTTTCTTCCAAAAAAAAAAAAAAAGAGAAATTTTCTTCCAGAAATTCAGTCTGGTAATTCTAGGCATCAGTTAAAATTGTGTGGGAAATAGAAAGTAAAAAGGAGAGGTTGTTTCAATACTGTACATGCTAAAGATTTCATAAGGTTGTCTACTAGAACTAGCAGGGTTAAGCCTTTGCTCCAAGAGGGGTATGTTGCCAGTGCTATATTTAATTTGAGTAGGCTGGGAGTGGGGAGGGTTTGCAAAGCTTGAGAGCAGCTAAGCAACAGTGTAATAGCAATTTCACGTGTTGATGGTGTATGCTAAATAGTGTGGGTGGAAGAGGATAATTCCAGATAAACCCCAGACTGCAGGAGATGATTCAGATGATCAGGAACTAGACAAAATCACCCCAAGTGTTCTAGAAGTTGCAGTTTCTAACTGGGGGTGGGGGAGGAGGGTCTGTGTTACCGACTAAAGACCTGCTCGGCCTTGTGTTCAGGACAAGCTCGAGATATTCCTGCATTGTGCACCTTCAAGAGTTTTACTAGTGAGTGATTTTTCAAGGAAACCCAGAAGAAATCTTCTGGGGTGAAGACTGGGACACGATCTGTACCCACTTTAGATGTGGCTGCTCTGTGTGCCTTCTTGGGGGAAATGGCATTGGCATCCAGTTTAAAGAGCTTGCTTGTTTCACATCTTTTGAATAATTCTTTAAATACTTCCATCTACAGAAAAAACGTTTGGAGAATCCAGGCTCATTGACCACAGACGATTCTGCATCGCGACGTATGCAAAACTTTCCCTACAGCGGAGGATTATATGGTGGTTTGCCTCCGACTCACAATGAGGCGGGTTCCCAATCTCATGGCGTCCATGGGACAGCGCTCATCGGTGGTCTGCCAATGCCCTACCCCAACCTTGCCCCAGACGTGGACTTGACTCCTGTCGTGCCCTCAACAGTTAACATGAACCCAGCTCCAAACCCCGCTGTCTTTAACCCTGAAGCTGTGAATGAACCCAAGAAGAAGAAATATGCAAAGGAGGCCTGGCCAGGCAAGAAGCCAACTCCTTCCCTACTGATCTGAGCTGGGGTTTGTTGGGGGAGGGTGGGGGTGATGAACTCCAGAAACTGTTTATGTGCGGTATCGTCTTTTTAAAATTTCCGTGTCCTAACCAGCTGTAATACCAAGATTGGAGAAATGAAATATCCTTCAAAGATCCGTCTTCAAATGTTTTTATATGTTTGTTTAAAAAAAAAAAAATACAGCTCCCATCTCCTTTGAACCAAAATATCTGGCAGCCTTTTCTTAGTCAGTACTGTCCCCAAAGGTCTTTACTCTGAATTTTGATCCGTAAGTCGAAGGGGCAGAGTCATACAATTTAATTATCATTTATGGCATGACCCTGCAAATTTGTGTATATAGGTGTCGTGCTTCCTACGAGTGATGTCGTTCCTGCTGGACTTGCTCGTAGCGGGTCAGCTCTATCCGAAGTAAATGTTTGTGGGGCCAAGCCTTTCAGAAATCCCATTGGTAGGAGCTCTTAAAACTTGCAAAACACAGGTCAGCTTTTATTTTTTATATTGTCAAAACCCCACCAATGTGGGGCATTAGCTTTTTTATTTTTACTGGCTACAGCTTGTTTTAATTTCTACCTAAAACACTACAGCATCTTATTAGTTCATGAGAACATGGAGTTGGGATGGACAAGAAATAGGTGACCTTCCTTGGCTGCGGTCCGGTACTGCACGACGGAGCGCTGGGAGGTAGTAGAAGGGTCCTGATGTCACCGGCCGAGCACAGCAAGCCCAGGGGCATGTGACTGGTGGGTGGGCACTGTCTGCACTGTACAAACAACAACCAACAGAGTCCTGTTGACTCTCCCCTCCAGGTGGAGTTAACACAGAGGAGAACAGTTTCTTTTAGACTCGGTGGCCCTTCTAACTTAAGTTTCATTTTTCATTGGCAAACGGAACTTGGGAGGTCAGAGTGTGTGAGAGATGCAACAAGACACACATAAAAATGAGCAGCCGTTAGCAGTGTCAGAGGACTCGGGTGTTAAACAACTGAAACCACAATCTGCATGCTGTTCGGGCTGCTAGTGCTGGTGGGAATTGAGTGCTGTGTAAAGCTAGACTGTGAATTCTCGGTAGAGAATCTGCCTCGCCTTGAATAAAGCAGTGCACAAGTTGGTTTCCTAGAACTACAGTTCTGACTACTTCATTTTTTTTTCCCCATTGCTTAAAATGAGAAGCTTGGTTTGGGTTGTTGCTCTACCTTCAGATCCCTGGGTTTGCATTTAAAAAATATGATCAACAGGTATTCAAACGCTGTGTCGAGGTAGGGCCAGAGCTCTGCTTTTCTTAGGTTTACTCCGGGTTTTTTTTTACATTCTCTACTGCAGTTCAGCTACAGAGTCACATTCCAGTGGTTGGGGGATTTCTCCAGGAAACATGCCCTGAACTGACAGCTCTGCACTGACAGTTCACTGTGCGCAGCGCCGTAGCTACCCGGCTAAGCAGCGTCGTGCAGGTCGGTGGTTGCCGGAGCAGTGTTGCGTTACAGCGCGTCCGGTGCGCTGTATGGTTGGGAGAGGTGCTCCAAAATCAGTGTGACCTCTGCATCCGCAGAGGGATTACTTCCATCATGTTACCGAGGTCAAAAATGAGCTACAAGCTACCCCCTTCACAAGGGAATGGCTTTAAAGACTGGTTGTTCCCCTTCCTGCACCATCCTAACTGGCTCAAGCTGCTGTGTGGGTGAACACAGCACCTTCTCCATGACATAGTTGTGCCGTTCTCTGTTTAGATCCTCTTGAATAGGATTCAGTCCTCGGACGTTGGCTTCCAAACACTCCCATCTGACTCTTAAAATCTTTCTCCCTTTATTTTTAGTTTTGCTTCCTCCTGGTGTGTAAAATTTTCTGTTTTCCAGCCAATCTGCTTTATGAAGGCAACTCTTTAGGGTAAGACTAGTTAGGGCAAATAAAAATTGAACAGGTTTTCTGCTTCCCTTTTTCATTTTGGGTTTGTTGGGGGGAGGGGGGGGGGTTGTTTGGTTTTTGTTGGGTTTTTGGAGGGGGTGGGGGTGGGTTTGGTGTTTCAGGGTTGGTTTTTTTTTAGTTTTTGTTTTGCAAGTGGCTCTTTGCAAGATTTTTCTTGAAAAGGGAAACTTTACTGCTCATTGTATTTTAAAGCTCTTCTCCTCCCTGGCTTTGAACAAGCTCTCATTATTTTAGAGCTTAGGGGCCATAGCTGGCCAGTACAGGAGGGGACAGTGTAACATCCAGGGGCTTTGTACAGAGGTTTGTACACTTGTGTAATATGTAATAGGCCTTTTCATGCTTTCTGTTGAGCTTTTTACCTGTAACCTTTACTACATTGTAAATTAAATGCAGATTTTGCCAGTTTGGAGAGTGTAGCGTGTTCGTTCCCAGTCTACACCGCTGCAGTTGAGACTGTTTGTTATTCTGTGGCTTTCTGAAGACTCTCTGCCGTGGTGAAGTGCAGCTATTGCTGCAGGTCTAGTTCTTAATGGCTGGCTCAGGCTGCAGCTCTTAAAGCTGCTCCAGCTTCTTTGCTTTTGACCTGCTTTGCTTTCCTGTGCTGCAGTTCGCTGCACACAAGAGTGACACTTAATGGTGGATTTTAAGCAGCAGTTGCTTATGTTTTCTGAGTGAAGTTTTATCTGGTTCTGGCATAATCCCTCTCTGCGAGTTATACCTTAGAGCCCAGCTTTGCTCTTCTCATTGCCCAGCTTGCTGCCTCTGACATCCAGAGTGGCCTTGGGCAGTCTGAATGCACCATCCTTTGTCACACTGTCACTGTATCTTGTCCTAGGCTCACTGGGGAGAGCTGTGGTGACAAACAGTAAACTGGGACCTGGTTAAAGCTAACCACGGTGTACAGTTGGGAGGGGTTCCCAAGCTTTGTTGAATATTTAGCCTTGTCTCTGTTTCAGGTGCAGGGCAAGCCCCCATGAAACAGAGCAGGATTATTCCCCTTCCCCTTCCCTCCCAGCAGGGGATAAAAAGGGGAATGGGGGGAGGGGGGGGAAATGGAGTGTGACAAGGAAGGGGAAGGAAGAACAGCTGCCCCCTGACTGCTCAGGGTCCTGGGTTACCACTTGTCCCCCCTACTCAGTCTGTTCACCCTTAAACCACAACAAGCTTACGGGATGGTATTTCTTCTCAATCCAGCAATATCCTTTAGGCAGCAGGGGCAGTTACAGTGTTGTTACTGTATGTCAGCAGAGGCTGAATCTTCACAATTCGCGTGCAAGCTGCTGATCCTCCCTAGGTAGAAATAGTTGGTACAGGTTAAATAGTTACCTTTGTGGTCTGAAGTGGTGTGTCGGGGTAGTTAGCAGCTAATTTCCTGTATAAAAGGAAGTATTAAAAAGCAGTTGACCTGTATGACCATCTCTGGGATGTGGAATGCAGAGCTGGAATGAAGAAGTGGAGGAGGTTGCAGTTGAACAAATCACTGGGGTAAAGCATAATGGCTGCGTTTTCCAGGAACATCTTTTCCTTGCAGCATCCACCAGATTGTCAGTGTAACCCCGCTTCTCTCTTTTGGTTTTGAAATACTGGCACTAGCAGGTATTCCAAGAGCTAGTGATGAGCTGACAGAAGTTTCATTCCCAGTAAGATACCAAGGCGTTTAGACCCTGTGATGACATGCTTGAAAGAACCACTTCTTGGAGAGGAGGTAACTTCTCCCTGGGGCCCTTCAGGAGACAGGAATATCTTCCAGCGCGGAGCCGGAGAGTGTGCCATCTGAAGAGTGTGCTCGCATGATTGCACCAAGTGCTTCAGAGCACCCAGTGGCATGGGTGAAGACCACCACAGAGGGTTGGACTGGAAGACATAGCTTAGGACAAGCCAAAGAACTGGGGCTGTGTGATGGCTGGTACTGGGCTCGGAGGCCAGATGCTCTTTAAGAGGTTTTTTCTGAAGCAGTCTCATACACTCAGGTAATTTGTAGGTTCTTTGATCTCAAAGCTCTGCCTTAATCAAATAGTGGTAGGCAAAGGGGGGGAAGGGTTTCTGCTTTCACTTCTGCTCAACACCAGGAAGAGCTCCTCATTCCCAGGAGTTCTGCAGTGTCACTGAGACCTGTCTGCTTGGTGTAGGGAACAGGAAGGGTAGTGCGAGACGGGGAGTGTGAAGTGAGATTGTGGCGGGTTCACAACAGACAACTGTGTGTTCTGGTCACAGTCTTCTAAATTAGCCTTCACCGAAAGTCTCATACCCACTGGAGCAGTAAGAGGCACCTCGCATGGTGGCATCACATTAGTGCCTGAGTCCAACCATGAGGCTTCCCTTGCCTCCTTCAGAAGTCCCACCTGCTCCACAAAAGCAATAGCTTTCCAGCAGCATTGATGTTTGCTTCTGCTTCTCGTGAGTTTTCCAGAGCTGATGTCCTCTCAGAGAAGCTTTAAGGGAGAAGCAGCTAAAGAGCTGGAAACGTGCTCCTATGAGATGTTGCACACAGCATCTGGCAGTGAGCTCAGCAAAAGCTGAAATGACACACAGGAGCTTCCTCTCTGAGGGGAAGCGGTGCTGGATGAATGTTTCAGACAAGCTACTGACCTGCAGAAAGAGCTCCTCTGCTTGCAGTGTTTCTTTGCTCTTCGCTCGTTACACTTTGTCATCCGCCTGGGAGCACAGAAACTTCACATGACTTATGCGAATCATTTGCTGTGGGCTCATTCTTCCTTTTGGGTTATAACTGAGGCTTGGGGGTTTTTGGGGGGAAGAGGAGTATCCAATTCCACGAATTTCTTGTAAAAGGGATATTCCTGCCCAGCCTGACCTTTGCAAAAGGCAACTGTGTGGAATTGATAATAGCCCTCTGAGTAGTGACGGTTGCTAGCCAGCAGATTCCTCGTTTGCTGTCACTGGGCCCATCTGCTAGAGAGGTTTTATGTTGTTGTTGTTATCTCTTCCCAGCTTTATCTCAGTTTCTCGGTATGCAGAACTCAGCTAGCGTGCTAAGGTGTAGGCTTTACAGTTCCTTGCTGCTGAACAGAATCCCGGTCAAGACTATCGCTCACACCCAGTTCAGCATTTGAATTTCTGCAAACCATTTCCAGCAGATTTTTCACCTGCATTTGTCCATGGTGTAAACAACGGGTGTGCTCTGCTGTGCTCAGTCAAGTGCACAACTGGAGGGGGAAAAGGGCAGTTGCGTTGTTTCCTGGCTCACCCCCTAAGGTAGAAAGTGGCAACTTCCTCTGATGCAAGTCCCTGCTCCTACTGCTGTCCATCCTCATCACCCTTGTTACAGCCTTGCAAGGGTAAGAAACAAAACCACTTGTGGTTCCTGGCTCAGCCACCGCCCTGGGCCGTGCTCTGGTGCGGTCCATGATGGCTTGAAGGAGGAGAGGATCTCTTCGCAGGGAGATGTCAGTTGGGTCCTGTATCAGACACTGACCTGGGAGAGCGTAAGGACATCTCTTGTGTAGGGAGAGATGATGCCCAGGTAGCCCTAGCACAAGGCTGGCCAGTGAATGGCAGGGATGTGCCTGTGACACGGACAGACCCTGCAGTGCTGTACGGGCCTTCTGCTGCCGACAGTCCCTTTCTTGGCCTTTCTGCTGCACAGCTCCTCTGGCCTTGGCAATGATCTGGCTCCTGCTTCCTGGGATGAGCAGTTTTATCTCTTGGTGCTCTGATTTCTTCTGCTGCACGTGCTGCTGAGTTGGAGCATCTCTCTGTGCTGCCCTGCTATTGCAGAGGACCCCTCTGAAGAGGTCTGGGCAGGATCGCCTCTGAATTTGAACTTAGAGAGGTGGAGATGGTGCTCACAAAGAGGACCTGTAGTCCAGGGACTGCGTGTCTAGCCTCAGCCATCCTGCTGATGTGGAAAAGTCTGCTGTGGGAGAAGAATGGTCTTTCCTCAGCCCCTGTGTGAAGCTCCTACTTGCTGTGGGGAAGTGAGGGCGATGGGCTGTTTTCAATTAGCATGTGAAATAAAGCAGCAGTTCTCAAGGCCTTGCTGCCTGTCCCTCCCCTCACAAGCCTGGTAGTGAGCAGGCGGAAGTGAAAATGTTCTACCCATTCATTCAGCTCAAGGCTTGGACTGTGTTTGGGATGATAGAGCCCTGATAGATTTCCTGCCGTTCCAGCTACTCTGTTGTTCCCAGAGGCATCCCCAAAACCTCAGGGCTGTGCCACGTGCTTCTGGGTAGCTGCAAAGTAACTACCTCCCTCCCCCAGCCCCTGATGGAACCAGGCTCAAGGCCAAGCTATCAGGAGAGCACAGCAGGCAGCGTTGGCCCCAGAGCAGAGCTGTTTGGCCTCATGGCACAGACTGAACTCTCCTAACCATGTTTCTGCCTCTCCTCACTTCCCTTTCCTTGCAGCGCTTCCCCATCCCTGAAGAGATGCTGCTTCCTCCTTGGCTCTGGCTCACCATGGCCAGGCTCTGGCTCTTCACTGCTGGAGCTCAGCAGCCTGGAGATCTGCTCCTAGAAGCCTCTTTGAAGAAAAGCCCGTTGGCTTTTGAGCTGACTGTAATTGCACTCCATGGCCATGTCCATTGTATCGGTGTCCAGGGCTTGGACACCTCCGTGACCCCTTTTATTTTTCCATGGGTGTTTGTACACCGGGTCCTCGGCTGCCCTTGCACAGCCATGCTCTGCAGCTGAGGTGTCACCATCCCCCTTGAGCATGTTTCCCTGTCGCTCACCTGCCCTGGGACTCGGGGGCGGCCAGACCAGTGGCACCCAGTAGTGTCCCAGAAACACATCAGTGAGCAGAGCTCCACAGAGCTGCATTAGCATTGGGTCTTTCCTTTGTGCCAGCTCTGCTCAGTGTTTGGTCACCACGTGTCCCTGGGAGGAAACCTCAGTGAAGAGCGGTCTTTGGTGTGTTCTCCAACCACATCCAGCTTGTTAGACACTGAACCATCAGCTGCTGAGCTGTCCAGTTTAGACCAGTGCACATTTCTAATTCCTGAAGTGACCTTTTATATTTAGACATAATTTTCTATGACTGATTTTCAAACTAATTCCTTCCATTCCCTGTCCCACTCCCATTTTCCCCAGACTAGTAGCAGAGAATGGGAATTTTTCCCAGCAATGATAAACAAGAGAGCGAGGGCCAGTGGCCATGTCAGAGATGCAGGCTGGGCACTGGGAAAACACCTCTGGGAGAGAGGTTCAGCTCTTTGAGAGATCACCAGAAGGGTGGAAAGTCTCCATCCCTGTAGGTCATCAAGACCTGGACACATCTGACTTGCTCTGGTACCAAGGATAGTGCAGCTCCAAGTGTCAGTTTGGCCTGAAGGCCTCTAGCTGCTGCTCCCTGCTGCTGTGGCACCCTGTGTGGCACGCTGAGATTGCCTTGTGTGGGGAGACTCTCCTCGTGCTGGCACAGTCTGTCCCTCAGACTGTACGGAATAATGGGAAACACAAACTCCTGTTAAGTGCAGCTGACTTCCACAGCTGGAGTCAAAGCAGAAAGACCTCTTTCTCTGCACCATCATCTACTTAAAATACATTTCTCCAAGTTTCTTTTCTACATTAAGTCCTATCCTGCTCCCTCTCCGAGCCTGCAGCTTCAGCTTGATTCACAGGATCACAGAATTGCCTGGACTGGAAAAGACCTTTAAGATCATCGAGTCAAATCATTAACCCAACGCAGGCAAGGGCAAGGTAAAGGAAAGTCAATATGAAGATGAAGTTCCTCAGGAGCAGCAGCTCTCAGAACTGTCATTTGCACCTCGGCAGCCTGCGGGGCTGGCAGTTGCAGGGCCCATGCTCAGCTGCTTTGGTGAAGGGCAGGATCCATCCCTGCAGGAGAGTGAGACGAGTGTTGCTGCCTATCCTGGAGGCAGGGGAATTTGGCTGTGCCTTTCCCCCGGCTGATGCTGCCACAGTGACACACGGTCCAAACCCACGGACTCCCCTCTCTTCTGCACACTGAATGCAGCCAGGGGCTGTTGGTGCTGGGGCGAGTGGGGTCTGAAAGCCCAGAGGTGAGCAGGCTGGAGGTGCCTGCATGTTTGTAAGGAGTGGGGGCTGTCTGGACACAGCCCACAGGTCTGTCTGGACTGTCCCTCTGCTCCACGGCACAATGGCTGAGTCTGGCCCCAGCCGCAGAGGGGCAGGACAGGCTGGTACACAGGAGATGTGCTGTGGGGACAGCCTGGGTACAATGGGCTGGTCCAGCCAGGACAACACCATGGCAGGGCTGGGGGGATCCATTCCTTCATCCACCCTCAGCACCAGCAGCACCACCAGGAACAGAACTGGGGAACACCAAGCCATGATGGGGGTCAAGCAGAGGGTTGTCCCAGCAGCACGTCCGTCAGGCTTCTGCAGGCTGGAGAGCTGCTGGCAGCGTCTGCCTGTGGCCAGAGAGGGAACTTGCCACTGCTGGAAGCAGAAGTGAAAGGCGAGCAGAAGTGAAAGCAGAACCTGGAGCTGATTTCCCATAGAGCTGCCCTCTGTTCAGAGTGTCCTGGAGCACCCAGCAACACGGCCATGGAACCCATCTCCTTCCAGGAATACATCTGCTCCCTGGACCCCTCCACCCTGCCCCGCATCCTCAGGGTTTGCTCCGGTGTCTACTTCCAAGGTGAGTGCTGGGTGCCCACTGCCTCCAAAGGGTGCCCAGGGCTGTGGCACCTCCCCCCACCATGCCACTGCAGCCCTGGCTCCCCGCTCCCACCCTGAAGATGCTGGTCCCCTGCCACCGGAGTGCCCATGCCCAGGGAGAGGGACAGGTCCTCATGCCACCACCAGACTCTGGTGTCTAAGGCTGTTTGCAAAAAACTTCTCTTCTGCCCCCAGTGCCCACCCAGCTGAGTGCCCCAGGACATTCAGTCATGCTGCTAGGAAAGGGGTGGAGTGCCAAAAACTATCCAAGCTGGTCCTCCACATCGTGCACAGCTCTCGTCCCAGGTAGTGAATCACCCGCTGGCAGTGGATCTGGCAGGATGGAGACACATGCTCGGTGGCTGGGGGAAGGTGAGATGGCCCCTGGCCCTGCTGCGAGGAGTCCAGCAAGGGCACAGAGAGCAGCTTGGGCTGAGCTCTCTACTTCCTCCTGAACCATGTCCCTGGAGACATCTTTGGATGAGGAGAAGCCTTGACCAGCATGGCTTCCTCAGCTGGTGGCAATGTTGGTGGTGAAATGGAATGAGAAATTAGCAAATGGATTTCTGGGGCTCCCAAAAATGCTGGGAATACCCAGCAGGACCCTGGCAACACCAGTGTGGCATTTACCATCAGGACTTGCAGGATTTATAGCATTTGCTTAGGTTACCCTGACTTTTAAAGAGCAGAAGTGGTTGGGATGGTCTCACTGTGTAGCTCGGCTGGGGTGGATGTCTACCTTTCCCAAAAACTTCTGGTGGCCTTGATAACATCTTCACCTTGCTAAATGAGTAAAAACTCTGCTGTGCAAACAGCAGCAGCCGATTTGTTTAGCTGGTACAGAAGGTTTTGCAGCCGCTTAATGAACGCAGAGATTTAAGGGCAGAAGGGGACATTGCTTGTGTTGGAGGGTAGTGTGATGTGGTAGCGTAGTCTGAGCAGCTCCTGCTCCAGGAAAGGCTCCAGTTCCAGGAAAGGTGCATCTACCCCCATCCCTTTGCAGCGTGATCAAGCACTGAAACTTTCCTGCTACACTTCTCATCTGCGTTCCGTCAGTTCAGCCTCCAGCCATTCCCGCTCTGCTCTTCTGAACTGCTTTTCTCCCCCTTTATGGCCACTGCACAGTGACCACCACTGGAAGCTTTCCAGGATGTGGGCTCTACAAGCTTCCAGGTATTCCTGATGCCTTTAGAAATAAGCATCAGCCAGACAAAGACTCCTCGGGCAAGCTCCTGGTTATAACCTCCAGTAATAACCTCCTGGTTGCCTGTCCCCTTGGGTGCCGGTGAATGGTGCTGGACCTGTGCAGAGGGCACTGGGGCTCGCTCTGTGTCACACCCGCAGCCCTCCTGCACTGGGGATAGTTCTTGACCTTTTCTGTATTTCCTGCCATTACTGAAGATCTTGCTACTTCTGGCTTTTTGTTAGCAAAAAATTTGAATAGGTCCCTAAGATGTTAAATAAAACTGCTGCTGATCTCAGCCCCTTCTCAGGCTCCTCTGCCAGCCACACGCCCCTCGCCTCCTCTGCATCACTGATCCTGCTTTGCCTTGCCAAGCCGCTCCTGCTCGGTGCGGCGCTGGAGCTGAAGAGCACTCTGGGGTCCTGTCCAGAGCATCCCCAGCCACATGGGGCTGTGTGTCTTGTTGCCAGCCAAGGGTACCAGCTATGTCCCTCATGTGGGTGCACGGAGTTAGCCGGGTTTCGGCACCTCTGTGTTGCGGGCACTGCAAACTGGCTGTGTTCCCCCCTTTTTGGAGCACACCCTCGATGCTGTCAGTGTGACAGGGCACGGAAGGGCTGGAAGAGAGGGACAAGGGCTTACACAACCCACGACACTTTATGAAACTTCCTACCTTTCGTCCACCTCTTCCTGTGGTTTGTTTTTTCACTTTTTTTCCTTTTTGAGGTTCCCCTCACTCCCAAGAGACGGGGGCTCTCCCAGCCAGTCCCTCCCCTCTGCGCTCTGCAGGCGGGTGGTGCTCAGTGGTGCTGCACTGTCTGCAGCAGCGTCTGTCCCTCTGCAGCTCGGCTGACAATACCCAGCCCATCGCCGACAGCATGTCCAGCCCGGGCTCTGTCTGTCCTGAACAGACCCACAGGGGTGGCTGCGTGTGCCAGGGCCCCAAACCAACATGTTTGCACCGTGGCCAAAGGCACCAGCTCACCCCACTCACCGGGTGAATCTGTGCCAGACTCACCTCTGCCCATCGCTGAGCCCCATGGATCAGCTCCGCCCTTCCCTGAAGAGCTGCCCTCCCTCCCCTCCACCCTCCACGCCATCCTATGGTCCCCTCCTGCAGTCCCAGGGGTCAGGGGTCCCCTTGGACCCACCACAGGCACAAGGACCAGGGTTCCCTCAGGGACATCTGTGCACCCTGACGTGCTGGGATGCAGGGGTGTGGCTTACATCCCAGAAGGGACACAGCTTGTGGTGAGGGCCAGGCCACGGCTCAAGCGCCCTCCTTGCTGCCCCGGGGACCTCATCACAGCTGGCTGAGCAGAGAGGCCCACACTATGTAACTGGTTCATGGCACATACCACGGTGGGAACTACTAAACCGCTTTGAGAGATCATCCAGACCAACCCCCAGCTCAAGCAGCGTCAGCAGGAGCTGATGGCTCAAGACTTTGTCAAGCTGGGTTTTGAATATTTCCAATGATGGAGACTCCACAACCTCTCAGGGCAATGCGTCCCAGTGCTTGACCAACACCACAGTAAAAAAAAAAAAAAAAAAGTGTTTTCTTGTGTTCAGAAGAAGTTTCATGTGTTTCAGTTTGTGCCCATGGCCTCTTGTCTTGGCACTGGGCACCACTGAGAAGAGCCTGGATCTGTCCCCTTTGTACCCTCAGGTAGCTATAGATAATAATAGTTTCCCTGGTCTTCTCCAGGATTAACAGGCACAGATCTCTCAGCCTTTTCTCCTATGAGAGATGCTCCAATCCTGTAATCATCCTTGTGGCCCTTCGTTGGACTCTCTCCAG
>JAAGNO010005093.1:0-40230 GCA_033439905.1 Ceryle rudis
TCCCTGCTCTCAGCAGGGAGGTTGGACTAGATGACCTCTAGAGGTCCCTTCCAACCCAGACATTTCTATGTTTCTATACTTCCTGACATCCCCTTGCTCACAAGTGTTCCCAACTGTGTTTGCTGCCTGAGCACTTGATACTGGTCGTGGAGGCCCTTTCAGAGATCTCTTGCCAGGCCAAATGGAAGAAGATGGTTTTCCCATTTCTTCTCCCTGTCTCCATTCAGTGTTTGGTGCTCTAGTTAAATTGATGAGCAGCAGCTGGGATGGGGGCTGTTTCCATTTGATTGTTGTTAATGACACTGTAAATAGCTGTAGTGAGTTTTCTACTTCAGCATTCCCTGGATGCAGGAGATGACAAAACCACCCCAGTAACAGGATGAAGAGAGATGCTCTTACCTCACACATGGAGAAGGACTTACCTCACAGAAGGATCAGGTCACTCATGGACCTACTCTTTGCCAGGCTTCTCTGAAACTTCTTCTGAGTATATCAGGCTCTGCCCCTCACCTGGTGCAGGACCTGAGATGAGACAAGTCCTGGTGTAAGCTGGTCTGGCTATTTGGGCACTGCTTTCCACCAGCTGAGACCTGATCAGATCTGAAGAATGACATTTCTGCCAGCAGTTGCCATTCAAACCCAAATTATTTATTCAGGGACTTAATGATTTAAAGAAGAAATCATTAGTAGACCAGATTCTGAGAAATAACATCCATTCGGGACTTGTAATACTGACTGCAGTCCTGTACTGGCACATGGGGTATTTATTCAAGCTTGGCCCTCAAAAAGGGGTCACCAGGCCCCTGTCGCAGGGCATTTCTATTTGCTTTCAATTGCAAATGAACGTTGTGTAAGGACTTAATCTCCAGTTTGCCTTGTAGAAATTGATTTATCACTTAATAACACCCTTGCTGTGATGGGGCGCGAGTAAGCAGAGTCTGAGCAATAGCTCTTTTGTGCTGTCAGTGTAAATTAGAGCTAAAGATGTTACTCTTTAACCACAAGCTTTGGGGCTTCTGGGTTTTTTACAAGTGCAATTTTCAGCTGACAAAAGGCTTTTTGCACAACAGATTCTTTCCTGTTTAGGGTTTCATCCCACACAGTTTTCTCAGCCTTGCTGCCCTCTGAAGCTCCTACAGGCAGCAGCACGCAGGGGAGAGGGGAGCAAACTACAGGAAAGACAGAGACTGCTTTCTGCTCTGCAAATCCTAGTGTAAAGCTAATGGTGATAATTATAGGGAAAAAGATCATTGATTTACAGCCCACTTATGAAAAAGTGAGGTTTCAATAGACCCAGGGAAAATAAATAAATAAACTAAGAAATCTGTTTATCTGTTATTAACGAGGAGAGAGATGATTTCAGATGTCTGTGAGAATCACATGAAGCTCCAAGACGGAGTTAAGTCTGAAGAAGGAGCTTTGCTACTATCTCACCCCAAGCTGGGTGGCTGAAATTTGATTTAAGAGTTCATCAGCTCTGTAGAGATGGTCTTGTCCTGCAACAAGAGTTCGGATCAAGCCAGGAGCAAAAGCAGGACATGGGGATCACTCCTTGGTTTTGTTATTTCAGCACAGCCTAAACATGGTGTAGATTTCTTCCTCTGTAAGTAGACTAAAAGGATGAAACAGTCAGTATAACATTCAGTCAGCAATATTGAAATGCCAGATACGGATAGAAAGAATTGTGTCAGATCTATCTAAAGCTGAGAGCTTTTCATCTCCTGCCTGTCTGTGGAGAGAAGAAACCTGCAGTAGCTATTGGTGCAGTTTGGTCATCTAGGGGAACAAGGAGCATCATATTGTCAGACTGGTGTTTTTATGCAGAGGAGTTGAATTACTATGAGTGGTGGGCTACAAATAAAAGATGTCTATTCTAGCTCAGGGATTTTCCATGGCTGGAGATTCCCGTCTCTTTTTATCCCATGGCTTGTTGTTAACTTTGGTTTTGTCTTTTACCTTCAGCTTCTGAGAAGCTCACATGAACTGTAGACTCCATAATACCTGACGTCACCAAGCCCTGGACTCAAGGGTAGCATCAACCAAACTGTAGTTCCTTTAGCATAAACAGGAAAAAAACCCAATATACTCTATAAAGTATTATAAACCAGGGCATATGGAGTTAACTTACTGTGGCATAAAGACTCATACAGAGGAGAAAGATTTATTTATAAATTAACATTTTTATGCATCTATATACTCACACATGCATATATATATTCATTAACTTGCTAGAATGTATACTGGGAGCATTTAATACATCCTTCAACAGCTAAATTTCTGTTCGGCTCACGAATTCATCACCACAGTGAGTGATAATGAGCCTTTTGCTGTAGGATGCAGCTCCTGGGGAGGGAGAGACTAGAAATCCAGACTCTTCCTGATATTAAGGTTAGAATGAGAATGGGAAAACTAAGTTAACCCTATTAGAAGTATACCTGTGATGAACCATACTAAACTTAGAAAGGTAAAAGCACTTTAAGCAGAAACCAGAATGTGGAGCTGATGTACTTTATTACTATTAACCAAAGAAGAACTAGTACCAAAGCGAAGCTTTCCTAAAGCATTCTGTTAAACCTATTGTACTCACAGTCTCTTTGGCCTGGCCTAACAGAGCAACAAAATCTTGGGAAAATCTTCCAAATCAATTTCTTCTAGAAAACCAATTACTGAATTTACATATTAATTTATCATTATTTCACAGTGGTATTGGGATACCTATTCCATTAGTTGCTAATTCATTTGTAGTAGTGTAATTTCTTTATTCTTATCATGGTTCAGGCCACAGTGACCTTACAAATTTTTTCCAAAAATCGCTTTGGTTTTCAGTGACTTTACTGATATCCGTATCTTCAATGTCAAGGTGTCTCAGTCTCATAAATTATTTACAAAACTTTTGCACTCAGTGCACATTCTAATCAACAAATTAACATTCAACAAGCATGCAAGGTCTTTTATACAAATAACAAATAAATATGCTTTTTTTGTGTGTCAAAACCAAATGTTGTTCTATATAGGGGAAGGTAGAAATAAAGTCCCCAGAGAAGCAGCCTCTCAGCAGCACCATTTCTTCACTGTTGTGACCACTAGTGACTAAAATCCTTCATGTGGCCACACCTCTCTCTCATTTCTCATTTTTCAAAGAAAATGTGAATCTATTATTTATAAGATGACTTTACTGGTCCCTATAATCTCCCCCTCCCTTCCATTTCTTCTTGGAAGGAAAAGACTTTTTAATAAAAAAGATTTTTTCTAATTGTATCACAGAGATGCAGATTTATATGTCAACGAACAATTTGGCACTCTGAACAAGGAAACACAAACCTTACACAGGTTTTTTTTTACCTGTAGATGAAAGAGATCTGTTCTCTTTTTAATTTCTCCATTGCCTCAAAACCACTTTACAGACTAAGAGTATTTCCCTCCTTGCACTAACAGGGCAGACATTCCAAGTCCATGAACTTGAAGGAGAAGCTCCAATATTTTATGAGCTGCTGAAGAATGCACCATGCCATCCAGTTTCAAACATTCAGTCAAAAATATAATTAAGCTATCTTCTAAGTGATAGCAACAATCTCTTGTATTTTCCCAGATGCTTTCATCCCTGCAAAGAATGTATTTCAGAACTCGCAGACCTCTTCCTATCTCCCTTTCTTAAAATGAATAAATAAATAAAGCTATTTTTATGAGAGAATTTATTCATTATTTAGTTAGTTTTATTTCAATTTAACTTACTAACTATTCAATGAAATAATTTTATATACGGCTGGGCTAGAATTTCTTTCTCTGACCATTGAATGTATCAGTCTCTTAATGACACTCTACAACTTTGCAGAACAATTTTAGCCCAGGAACTGGAAGCCACTTTATCCAACTGAAATTCAAAATGTGCTTCTTTAGCAGAAATATGCAAAACCCCTCCAAACTGGCAGGTGTGGTTTTTTTTTTTTCCTTCTTTCAATACGGGAAGCCTCCCTTTTTATTCCCTGTTTTTACTTTAACACATCTTTAGGGACAGGGTTTTGAGTGCTCACTGAAGAAACTTGACTGGGCAGGACTTGCAAACAGAAGCCCTGAAAGGCGTAGGTGGGCAGCAAGGCGAACGTCACTGCATCCGCACTTCGTGTTGGTAGCCAGCCCACACGCCGGTGGCATCTGTTCATCTCTTCATTTGAGCTTGTCTCTCCCTGCAGTCCCCAGGAAAATGATACGTTAATGCAGGCAGACCAAGGAAATCAAAGTAAAGTATGCCCCCTTCTATTTTATTTATTTCTTTGCTTTTATTTTTTTTTAAGGGAGAGAAAAAAAATCTCTTGCTTGTTCATCACTTTTTAGGGATTTTAAGGTAATCTTTCATCAGCTTTCCTTACCACCACAAGGAAAAAAAAAAAAAGAAATCTTTCTTGAATTCTTACTGAAGCATGAAATAGGAAATCTCATCTGCAGTGGAGAGCAAATGTGTCACCTTATTTATTAATTTCATGATCAGCTAAAGACTTTGATTCATTGAACAAACCTAGCCAGTGTGGTTGTGAATAAAAGAATAAGGACTGGTTCTGGAGGAAGTTGCTGAGAATCACCTGTTCATGATTTACACAGAGATGCAATGACAAATGCAGTTTAAAATCAGAAAGGAAAATAACCCACTACAAAACTAGAAGCCCTTATGTCCTTTTCCCTCCTGTGGGAAAGTTTTCCTCTGTGGGGTTTTTCTCTGCCAAGTCTCTCATTAAGGGCTTAGTCACATCACATTACAACCCCTGCCTCTACCTGCAGATGGTGGAGTGCTGTACCTCAGATTTGTTTGGTTTAGATAAGTTCATCTACCAGCACAGTAGGTTGAGAACCTGGAGCCTTGGCATCAAGGCGTCATTGAATTGAAATGATCAGAACTTAAAATGTGTGCAAAGTGTTCACATAGCACTTTGAGCTGGGAAGTGCCTGGTATTTTCTGTGCGAATGGGGTTTACGTGTATTTTAACATTTACAATCTTGCAAGAAAAGGAGAAATCACCACAACCAGATACAGGGGACAGACTAGCAACTGACTGTTGTGCCAAAACCAAAGGTCTCTTGTGTTACTTTTAGTAACCTTCATAAAAACATTCTTAGTCTTACTGGGATTTGACACCCCCCCCCCCCTTTTCTTTTTACACAAAATATATACATCATGACTAAAAATAGCTGTCAACTAATTCACCAAAGTAAATCACCACTTTTGCCGGGAAACACTAGAATAAGAATTTTTGCCATCTAATTCTAATCTCCGTAGTTATCAGAGCACCTAATTGTACCTGAGGGCTCCAGAAAAGATCTTGGTGGTCTAACTGGCAAGGCAAAACGTGCTGAGGTCTTGGCGAAACCACATCCTTGTGTGAAAGAAAAGAGAATTAGCAGGTACAGGTTTATGTAGAACAGGGAGGATTACTGAAGCGCAAAATTAAGATACCCTATTTCCATGAAGATGTCTCCAGTGAAATAACCAAAGGTGCCTAGTAACATATCTATTAGAAAGCTGACATCACATTTACTTTGCTGTATTTGGGAAATGGAACACATAAGCACTATCTTTCCAAAATCTACATTTTCCTCTTTTCCAGAGGAAATACAAGGTATCTTGCACATTGAACCAGCTTCATACAAATGATTCTAAACTTGCAAAAATACGTGCAGGAGCATAGTGAAGGTGTTCCCTAGACAACCCTGTAGCCTGGGGTCTCAGATATAAAAGTAAGAGAATAGTAAAAGTAGAGACATTGTACCAGGCACAAACACTGTCTCAAGTGGGTGCCATGTCCCAGTATGATGTTCCTGCTTCAAGCAGGACACTGAAAAATTAAAGAGGCAGAAAAGATGTGAAGACTGAGCAACCTGATAATTGTTTAAAAACAACAGGCATCTAATCTGATTAGTGTATTGCTGATGAGCCTAAAGGGCAACATATCATCTCTCTAATAGATGCAGGTGGAGGAAGAACTCAGAAGTGAGGGTTCTTCAGAGTTGCAGGCTAGAGAACAAAATCCAGCAGCTAAGAGATGAAGCTGAATCTTCCTGCCCTCTGACTAAGAGATAGCTGTTAAACAACGTGGCCACTAGCAACATAGCAACATTTCCCCAAGGTTGTTAGTGGATTAGCCAGTGATGGATATGTTTTAATTAAGAGTGGACATGTTTTCCAAACCTCTGATCTTCATCCAAATGTTAATTCACAGACGTTTTCTGCTGCGTTTTATACAGGGGAGTTGGCTGAGATGATCTCGGCAGTCCCTTCTGGCATTATAATCCATAAACCTCGTCAATAATTCACAGCATTGCTTCAGACATCACCGTGGAATCACGTATGCAAAGGACGTGATAAAGAGGAACAAATCTAGCCCTGATCTTTGTTCAAAGCTTGCCTTTCAAGTGGAAATGCATATAATGGTTGATTCACCACCGTTACACCCCTGCACCTTGACCCACCATTTAATCAATTAGAGGGGAAACACAGGCTAACATTTACAGATGTGCACATACGCAAATCAACCTGGTTTATGCCTATTAGGCAATTAAGTTCACAGATATAAAACAATTACACTTTAAAGTTGGCTTCTTCCCTTAAAGAGAAGGCTGTGGCATTTAAAAATGCATGTTTAGAAGCTGAAAGCCATTGTTTTTTGTGATGTTTAATGGATGTGGGGCCAGAGGGTTAACTGAGCTGCTAGATGGCTTTTCAGTAGGCATCAAAAAGAGCATGAATGAGTCCCAGTTTGACAGCTTGTAGATAAACTGTAGATGGGAGACATAATTTATATGCATTTTAAAAATCCAACAACAACAGCAAATAATTCAAAGGACTCTAGCCAGCTGGTCTTCCTTCTAAAACTGGATATGGAAAGCAGGGAGTCTTTGCACAGCAATGATGACACGCAGAAACCTTCTATATAAATTTACACATTTATCAAGCCTTTGTGGAATAATAAGCTACAATCTTACCAGCCTGGGGCAGCCTGCTGTAATTGTTATGATTTGTTTTCCAGATACAGTACAAATTCCTTGGTAATCTTTCCTGAATTTTAATAAGGGAAAGGGAAGACTTAATTAAAGAATCTTTTGTGCTGTTCTAGGGCGACTGCCATCTGTGAGTGCTTCAGTTCTGGGTCTTATCTCCATCGTGCAGCCCACAGCTTCGCCTTTGTAGATGGTGGTGGTAACTTAGGCTCAAGGAGTGAAATAACTGAGCAGCGTGGCTTTTGGGGAGTGTGCACCACTCTGTCACCTTCAATGGTTGCTGTGGAGAGGCAAGGACCAGAGCCCTTTGATCTGTCCTACAGCATTACAGGCTGCTTAATAGCATTTATTCCAAGATAAATTAGGGAATACCCAGTTTACATACAAAAGGAGCACGAACCTTTTTTTTTTTTCTTAAAGGGCTATGTACAACATAATTGACTTCTATCAAGCATAGTCTCTGGTGTCAAAAGGGCCTTTTGTACATTGAGCTAAATGGGCTTTTATTTTTACAACAGTGAAACTGGGATACTCATCTTCCCAGGGCACATCCCAGAAGCTGGCGGAAAAGAGGTGAGCTTCTCAGTTGCAGCTCTATATAGGCAAAGTTTATGATTGATTTGGAAATAAATCATCCCCTCCCATGCAAAGATGATTAAGGGAGTGGAACATCTCCCTTCTGAGGAAAGGCTGAGGAAGCTGGGCGTCTAGCTTGGAGAAAAGGGGTGACCTCATTAATGTTTATGAATATGTAAAAGGTGAGTGACAGGAGGACAGAGCCAGGCTCTTCTTAGTGACATCCAATGATAGGACAAGGGGCAATGGGTGCAAACTGGAACATAGGAGGTTCCATGTAAACATAAGAAGAAACTTTTTCACATTGAGGGTGACAGAACAATGGAACTGGCTGCCTAGGGAGGTTGTGGAGTATCCTTCTCTGAAGACATTCAAAACCCACCTGGACACATTCCTGTGCGACCTAATCTAGGTGATCCTGCTCTGGCAGGGTGGTTGGAATAGATGATCTTTTGAGGTCACTTCCAACCCCTATCGTTCTGTGATTCTGTGTGAGTCTGTGAGTTTGCGATTAAGCTGGCTGTTTCAGTTCACAACACCCTGAAAACCCAAATAAGATGATGGATATCTTCACAAATGTGACCTGGAAACCAGCTTGGGTTTACAAGTAGGTTGTGTTTGACCACTGGCAACAAGAACTCTAGAAACAAATTCTCCTTGCCTATTGTCCCCTCTCCTGCTGTCTACACGGGAATCCTCAGCACTTACATTGCACTTGCACTGTTCTTTTCTAGGAGTAACCAGAACACTAATTATTAATCAGTTAACTTGGTGGCTGGAGCCTCAAAAATGTAATCTCTAGATAGCATCCATCCAACTGAAACCTGCCTTTATTATGCATGTGTTGGAGAAGTGTCTAGGGACTTCCTGTCTTCCGTTGCACCTTCATATCATAGCAGAGGGTTCCCCAAAGGAGTGGAGAAAAGCAATGGCAGACCTGATAGCAGGGGTTTTGTTCTTCCCTTTCTGAACGGAGAACTGCAGACATGGCACGATGCTGTTGCTTTAGCTGATGGGTGGATGAAAGCCTGAACTGTGGATGGCAATGTTAATTTCTTAAAAGTAAAAAGAATTTCCTTTGCCTTTTTTCTCTTGTCTTTTTATCTGTTTGCATCAAAACCAAACAAGCAAATATTTTTCTACACCTGGAAACATTCAGTTTGTATTTTATACTTACTGCACTTTTCTGTCCTTCCAGCTCTGATAGGATAGATCAAAACAATATAGGAGCATATGTTCCTGTCAGATTTAATGTGCAGACCTTCATAAATCCCCCAAAAGCCTTTTCAGATGTAGACCTACATTTAAGTAAGCAATTAATTATTGCATAGCTATTCCAGTGAAAACATGATTTGTTTGCAATTTAAACTGCAGTTCTAGCTCTTCTGAAGTTTCCTGCCTGTTCATTTCCAGGCTAAGGATTGTGCATATTTGATCTTAGGCAGTACCTGTCAAATCATCAGAAGGCTTTGGGGAGTCTCCATATGTCAGGAAGAATCTCTAGTTCTTCACTCACCCCTGTGGAGTTCAGGGACCAGGCAAATGCAGTCACACATATCTGTATATGCAAACCACTGGACTAAAACCTCTCTCTAAAAGACTTAAACCACAGTGTCTCACCTAAGAGGACACAGCCTTCTTACAAAAATAGGAGGAGAACACTTAATTAATCCTATGACACTATGAAATGTCAGGAAAGAGGGTGTGCTTGGGGAGGGAGAGGATTTGGGAGTGAAACATTGGTTGTCCTGGTTCATGAGTCAGGGACAAAACTCTGCAGTGATTATTTGCAAGAGAGAAGATATCTGCAATTCAGCTGTCATGTTGTCAACTGTTCCTGGCAACCCAGCACCCTGACAGGACAGGGAAATACTACCCACCAGAGCTGGGGCAAAATATGTCTTTCTACTGGAAAACTACAGGCAGTAGGATAGCTTGTCATGCAGTAAATTGTCTTCACTGTGCAACGCATCACCTGCTCCTAACTCAACAGAAGTACAGAAAGCCCCATAAATACGCAGAGAAAAATCAGAGGATTAATGCAGGGCTTGTTGTGTTGGTTTTTTGAAGGAGGGTATATAATTCATCACTTGGGAACAATCTTGAGGGGGATATTTAAATTACTCAGAGAGCACAGAGCATATAAATAATAATGAACAGAATAAAATGTAAATGGCCTGGAAGGAATCAATAGTTATGAATGAAATCAGCCCTCAGATCCTAATTGAAATGATAATGAGATGCATATTCAATATGTGCTTAATAGAATATACATAATATGAGCATCCTGAGCTAATGAACAAGACCTTTCCATCACACAGATACATACAGGCAGGCATCCCTCATAGGAAGCAAATGCCAATAGACGCACCCACCCTCACCATACTTCCATGCATCTCTGTGTGTATATGCATAATACATATAGTATAAAAGAAACAATGAACTTTTAACCTGTGCTAGCTCTGGAGCACAAGCATTTCTGAAAAGACCAGCTGTTGTTTCTGACTATCCGTGAAGCTGTGACAGGTATTTTGCATACTGCTCCAGTATTAATTGGAAGCTTTTGTTTATGTCAGAAATAGCATGTGCCAAGGCTTTACTCTGCTTTGTATATTAGGCCAATTTGCAGTAACTGGGTGCTCATGTGCTAATTTCTCTGTCTGGTTCCTTGTTAGCCCTTCATTAGACCTCACTGACTTACACAGAAGAGTAGGAGCCATTTCCTTTGAATCTAGTTACAAAGAATTGAATTATTTCCTGACACAGGCCTGAGTTGGGGATCTCATGTTATCTCATCAGAAAGCAGACGTGCACTTCTGTGGGGATAACTTGCTTCGACATGTTAAACACAGACACGCTCCCTTGAAGTAAGAGCAGAGCTGCTTTTTTAAAACACATTTCTGGTGACTGTGTCTTAAAAGAATGAGCAGCTGAGCATCACAAACATCGGTGTCACCTGCAGAGTGTCTTTGTTAGGGCTGCAAATATTGGCGTTCATTAACACTCTACTGCTGGGACAAGATGCTCCATGGCCCTGGATCCCAAGAAATGACAGCAGCTGGGTTGGTGTGAGCTATCATGGCTCATGTGACAGAGCACTGGAACAGGCTGCCCAGGGTGGTTGTGGAGTCTCCTTCTCTGGATACTTCCAAGACCCACCTGGATCTGTTCCTGTGTGGCCTGCCCTGGGTGATCCTGCACTGGCAGGGGGGGTCAGACTCGATGATCTTCAGAGGTCCCTTCCAACCCATGCCATTCTATGATTCTATGTAGAACCACCACCTCTTGACTTGGAGAACACAAGTTAAAGATGCCCATCTTGCTGCTGAACTGCTGATTGGCCTTTGCCATGCTGCTTACCTCACCTGGCAAAGGAAGATTAGATGTATTCTGCCCCTGGCCTAAAGCCCCAAAGCCCAAAAGTCCTAATTGCAATTCTGCCATGGTTCATCTTTGAGGTGTCTCAACTTCTCTGCCTCCATTTCCTCATCTCCACCCCATATCTGTCCGAAAGGTTGATTGTTTAACATTGCTAGGGGGTTTTGAATGTGTTCTGTGCTAAATCCTATCTTAAAGTACCTAATGGTTAAACAGATTGAGCATATTTTATTGCTTTGCAAAGCAAATGTCAACTGTTTTGAATTTCTTGCCTCATCTGCTAATAAAATGCTCCTCTGATTATTTTTTTTTACCTATTTTTCTGTGGAGGCAGTTATTGGGGAGAGAGCTGAACACAATCATTTAAAGGCTAAAATTCTCTTAATTGCTTTGGTATCCAACAGTAATGTTACTGCTTCATCACAACTGAGCCAGGACCCCAGCTGGATATCAGACTGATGAGGTCTTTATCCCAGACCCATTACTGGAAGGAGACACCTTCTGAATCTGCACCCACTTTACAACTGGATAGAAGCACTCACTGAAAGGGGAAAAAAAGAGAAGGCTTAATTATTTCTTATGCTCTGTGTGCTGTAATCGTAATAGAAAGCTGAAGTAGAATCATCCCTCCCTTAACACAGCACAATAGTTCTTCTGACAGTGGAAAGATTTGTTAAGGGCCACTCAGAGTTAAGCTGCTCTAAAAATATCAGTGGGTTTTTTTCACAGGAAAAATGGGTCAAAACCATCACTGGTGTAAACTGCATTGGTTTTAGCTGTTACCTCAAGGATCAGAAATCTTCCCAAATCTGTTGACAAGTCAGGGTGCAGCTTGTGCTGTTGCCCCTTGCTGACAGTTTAGCACAGAACAGTAACTGCAGTGAGCAATGCCACGGTCCTGGCTGTGCTGCCAAGGTGAGATGGCTCTCACTCATTGTGCTATGTCCTTCTGCCTTGTCTCCGTTGAGGTATCTCACTTCTCAGAAGTGAACGTGGCCATTTGGGAGGACCTTTGGCCAAAAGTTATTCTTGCAGCCAGCTGAGTAATTCTTCCAGTTATATTCCTTTCTCCTCCAGCAGATGGTTGTCTGTAGCTGTTCCTTTGAAATCTTATTCCTTATTCACTGACTCCAGGCAGTGGGAAGACAAGAAAATGGAGACTGTTGACATGATGTATCTGTCCTCATCACCTGGTCTGCATCCTGGCATCCTGCTTTCCCAGAGCTGGTGCGCTGAGTTCCTGTCCTTCCTCCCACAGACCCTACAGCCTCTGCATCTTCAGGAGGGTGGCTCTGAGTCATACGCAATAAGCTTGTAAGAACTTGAATCTATTCTAGGCTACCACTGCCAGGTACAGCAGATGCTATCTATTAGATTTTACTTTCCCAGAAATTCCTCTGATTCATAAACCATTCAGGATTGTGTATCCCTATTTGGTTCACTCTTTCCTCCCCTGCTGTGTAGGTTTGGCAGTGGAAATGTGTATGAATGACTATAGAGCTGGTTTTCTTCTCTAAAATCTTGGTTGGCTAGAGCAGTATTTGCTAATCCATGAGCCTCCAGTCCTGGGGAGCGTTTGAGGCATGAGGAAGTGATTTTCCAGATGAAAGAAAGAAAGAAAGGAGTAAGAAAAAAAAAAAAAAAGATGTTTTAAACTCTACACAAAAATTCCCATGGATGCAAACAAAAAATAAGGAGAAGAATGAAACCAGTTAAAGAGCATTCAAAGTTCAGCCTTATTTTAGGCTTTTCTAAATGAAAATCATGCAGTGTACACTGCATCAGAGTGTCCTTGGAATTTGTTTCTTTGTATTTCTTTTTTTGTATTTCTTTTTTTTTTTCTTTTTTTTTTTTTTTAATTAGACAACCCTTCAGTTAAAAAGGTCAGGATACTCTGCAATAAAAGCTGAGAAGAAATTCCTCTTCCTGTCTGCCCTGGGGAGAAGCACTCCAGAACAGCCACCCTTCCCTGGGCAGCTGAAGACAACAGAAAAGTGTCTCTAGGCACATCCCTCGGCGTTGGGATGAAGCAGAGGAGAATTACCTGGATTGGTCAGGAGCATGTGTTACTGCTGCTGACAGTGGCAGGGGCAAGTTTGAGCACAGGCTGAAGGTTGGCAGCTCATAGTGTCACAGCTTGCTGCATTCCTGACATCTCTGTCAGGGTTGGGACACCTGGCAATGTAGCTGAGACCAGACCTGCAAACCTGAAGCCACACAGCACCTATCAAATAGCCACTGCTGCCAGTGCTAGAAGATAGCAAGGGTGAACTGAGGGATGTGAGAATGGCTTTGTATAAAATAAATTGAATATTTAGCTGAACTTTCCCTCCTGTTTGGAATATCAAATATTCATATGTGATACACATTAATAAGATACATCTGTTTCTAAATCTGCTTTTGCTGTTTAGCCTAGGGGCAGAAGTCCTTCATGTAGGACTCACAGGCTGACAGAAGGGTGATGCTGGAAGCTTCAGGGAAAATTCTTACAATAAACAATGACCCGGAGTCAACAAAACATTCAGGATCATTATCACTCCCTTCCCCACTAAGTAGTCCTCATCTTCTACTACTAGATTTTATGTAAGGATTATCAACTTGTCTCTTCCCTACACCATTGTCACCTTCATGACTTTGATGCATTAGCAGTATCAAGATCAGTGTAGCATTTGTTATGTTGGTTTCAGATTTTTTTCTAAGAAGAAAAGATTTTATTTTAAGAAGTGAAGTTACCAAATGGGAAGCTAATTTAATAAGTTGATAATATTTGTTCATTTTAATTAGAAGATTGCACATAGAGCTGTCTACCTGAAATAGAACCTGACACAAGTGAGATATTCTAAGATTACCAGATCTGACTTTTTTTCCAAGTAGGAACTTAAGAGTACTTGAATTTCTTTCAAAATGCATTGGAGAAGATATTATTTCATTTACAAGGCCATTCTTTGAAGAAGACTGACTCGGGCACTCAGAGATATGGAAAATGACTAAGATAAAACCAACTGAGTTCATAAACAGTGAAGACCATCAAATGAAAGAAGGCAATAAAATCTGCAAAGATACAGCCTGGTTTTGCCATCTAAACTTTTGTTACTTTTTTATAAGCCATGGGCAGAATCCTCCTGAAATTCACAATACAGAACTTATTTTAATATTCTGCTTTCTCTATACTTATATTCCATGGTTGGGAGAACTGGGCTTTATCTCAATGTTGTTAAAGTGTTTCCATCATAAAAACAGCGTACAGAAACCAGACTGTCTGGAACTGAATACAGAATTCATGGAGAGAAAGAAAACAAAGATCCACAACGGTCTGATAAAAATCAAGATGTACCTTCCAGAGAGAAGATTATATAGACACCTTTGAACATAAGAGAATATTCTAGTTTTCTATGTGCCTACTTCCTAACTCTGTTTCCACTGGAGGAAATAATAAATTATTTTTTAAATTCCATTTGCATCCATGCAGTAACCTCAGAAACTTATTAATGGACAGGAAATGTTGGCTGATAGTAATGTGGTTAAGAACCATATTACTTTCTAATCATTTTAACTGCATTCAGAATAAGATTTTAAGTCCTAGAAGAAATTATTTCTCACTCTTTTCTTTGTCAGAGATTGAATAATTAGAACAATTTAGAGGAGGGATGATGCTTGCTGTATTTGACATAGGGAAAAGGTTGATGTAGAACATGTCACAGGGAAGTGTTGGATAAAGTTGCTTCGATTTTCTGTGTATGTGGGGACAGAGATGGTTGTGTTTGCATGAATTTTATCAAGTGAAAATGAGAGGAAGGGGAATTTTCCTTGTTTCTAAATGAAAAGATCCACATTTTTCCCCCACCACCTAATATCTGTGATGTAGTTAATCTGAAGTGAGTTACTGTTCTTCAGCTGCTTCAATTTGTGCATCTCTGCTCCATCATGTCTTTTTTAGCTTGATTTCATTGCAAAGGCCATGAAGACTTTATTCTATCTAATACAGATGCTGTAACTGACGCAGGGTTCAAGTAACACTTAGCTGTTTTCCCTCAGGAGTAAAAATTAGAGTTGGCTGCTTTTGTGAGAAGTAGCTGATCTTCACGTGAGCTAGAAGCAAACCTTAGGGTTTATTCCACACATACTCTTGTATATGCTTGTCTAGTTTGATTGCATCACGCAAAAAAGTGCCACCTACACCTGTCATCACTACAGCACTATCACTTACCCATGGAAAAGGGCTTGCAGATGAAAACAATCCTGGGAATAATCACAAATCTAAGATGAAACAGTCTGAGTACCTCCTTTTAAATACCACAGAAACATATTGGCAAACCTTTACAATTAGACTGTAAGATAAATATCCATCCACTCATGGTTAAATTTCAAATGAACATGATCCAACTAATCAATTGTTGTTTATTTAGCATGCTCTAACTACTCAAGTAAATCTAAATTAATGGCATGAGTAATTGGATTCATTTAAGACCTTGTATTTCCTTTCTTTATGCTCCACTGCTTACTGCTGCTTAAATGGGAGCAGCCAAACCATTTCCTTCTATGGGCCACACAAGTAATACAATGATCACCAGAATCTGGGTCCCAGCTGCCCTTTTCAGAGTTATTGCTCAATATCTTGTATGTGGCATAGCCTGTGACTAAATCTGCCAGATAACTGAGCTCCAGGACAATTCAAGTCTGAGATTTCTAGCGAAGAAAAATCAGGTGTATGCAAAAGAAACTAGCCTGGATTATTCCCACTAGTGAGAGAGGGAAGAGGTTAGTTTGAAATTAAGAACAAGACTCCAGAGGCCTTGGCACGTGGTAGAAATGTCTTCTGGCACACAGCTGAGCCTTTAGGATGTAGCTAAATACATCCTAAGAGGAATACTCTTGGAAACACAGCATAATTATAACAACTTCCTTTGCTGTTCAGCAGGTGATGTGCGCAAGTCCTTGTCTCAGGAACCTAGAGCTTCACATACTTAAAGCAGGGTTGCACTGGAGGAACCAAAAACTTTTTAAAAATTCCTCCTTTCTGGAAAGCCAAGGCCTGGGGTGTATGTGTGTGTGTTTTCCACTTGCAGTTTGCTAAAGGGTGTGTTTATGAAAGAATCACTCCACTTGAACTACTCCTGTTTAAACTGAAGTGGCCTTACAGGTCAACCCTTTCTTGTCCATCCTCTTCTGCCACACTCATGGATGAGATCTTAAAGCCCTTCTTCCACCCATGGACTCCTCTCTTTACTTACTCAGCAGTCCTTAACACTCCTCTCATCCAACAGCATCTCCAAACAGCAAGAGAAAGACCTCCACAATCTGATTTATACAGAAGCTCTGTCCCCTTCCTATGCCAAAAGCACAGAGACTCGAGGCATTTAGCATTGCTCCAGTCTACAGAGAAGGGAAGCACATCACCTTGCTCTTTCTTCTGCTGCAGCTCTAACTAACATGCATGTCTGGGCCAGCCAAAGATGTCAATTCAGATCCAATACAGGACAGGAGAGGCAGATATTAGAAACTGGAAACTCTTGACTATTACAATCATAAATATTATTTAAATCTTTAAGTATCCTTAGGAAATCAGGAGTAAAGATATGCATAACATTTCTCTTAATCAAGCAGGTTCATAAGCTATCCAGCTCTTTCCTGATGCTACTCTCTCCTTGAAGCTCCCCAGGAGGTTTCAGCCAAATCTGGAGTCATCTTCACTGCCACTCCTAACAAAATCACTTGGCACACTGACAGGAGTCCATGGCCAAGTCTAGCACAGTTCACAAACTGCATCCAATATCTGCTGCAGGATGGGAAACAGCTACCCAGAGAAGCTGACTATGAATACACAGTGGCATCTCTTCTAGAGCCTCAGCTGCAAAAATGACCTCTTCCCTCACTTGGCTGTTCACTGCCTAATGCTCATGGATGGAAGCTGCTGGGAATCAGAATCCTTTCTATTCTCCTGGAGGCAAGGACAGAGAGGAGGAAGGAGAGCTCCTCCAGAGCATCATTGCATCCAGACCTGGGGTTTCTGGTGAGCCTGTAATTCAGTTATTCAATTAGTAATCAAGAATAGACTGCACTGTTCTTCTATCCTCTTGTAAGGAAGGCTGGTGCTGCATGTTGCATCTCTCTTTATAACTTCCATCCTCCCACTGCTCTCTCTCACAGGCAAATGGAGGAGTAGAAAGCTGGAGTTGGGGGCTGCTACATGGCGAAAGATAGTTATTTAGGTAGCACGTGGGGTTTTGACAATACTGTGTCACTATGCATAGTATTTCTGAGAATATCTCTAGAGGCTGTTTCCTCCTAACAGGCCTTTTTTCATAGACTAGACCTTTTCATTGAAACAGAATAGTGGATTTGCAAGAGGTCAACAGGAATTAGGTGCCCACACTGACTTATTCTGGCCCGTAGGCTGCATAGGTTTACCTTACAAATGCAAACTTTGAGAAAATGCATCCTGTTTTCAACACAAAACCTACTGAACAGCCTTCTGAACTAGTGGAATTGTTTTTTTCCTTGGGCTCTTTCTTGAAATCTTCCTTTGGCTTTTGGTACATGCAACAGGCAAGAGGCAACATTGTTGAGAACACCTGAAAAACAATTAAAAGCAGCAGCTGCATAGGGCCTATTCCTTTACTACCCTCCAGTGAAAAGGTTCATGGAAAACTATTTGCTTTCTCTGAGCTGCTAAAGAAAATGTTAGACAACCCATGGCTCTGTGCAAAGGTTTGTGCCTGCCCTAACCTCTCTCATCCATTTGATATCTGCAAATCTATCGACAAATTGTTTCCTATCTGCTTTTCACAGTTGCTAGATTCATGGGATGAGGGATTCCTTATTTCTTTGCAGGGCAGAACTGTAGTCAACTAGATTAGAAAATGTTACTTTCTGATGGATTTTTCCCTCCCTTTTAGCTATCCTACAGAATGAGGTGCACTGAAAAAAAAAAAAAAAAAAAAAAAAATTCCACACCAGAGATATGATTTTTCTATTAACCTCCTCACCCTAAACTTCTTCAAAGACTTTTTTTTTTCCTATGGATTTCTACAGAATTTTTCCATAAGAACTGGAGAAGTTTTCAGAAAGCAGCCATTCTTATAAGAATTTCCTCATGCTTATATAACTGTTCATTGCTTTTAAAATTAGATTCTTTTTAAATATACAGCCTTGTTCCAGATGAGGTCTGGCAAGGCTCAGTAGATTACATTATAGAGCCTTTCATTACCAGGTTTTGGTTAAACTCCAGCCCTGTGGGTTACTAGTATAAGCTTCTAGAAAAGGCTTCCAGGAGCTGGTGGTTCTCTACAGAAGGATGGCATTTAACAAGAACTGGAATGATAAATGAAATGGTGCATTGGGGACTGGGTATTCGCTGGTCCATGTGAAGCAAGTCTGCAGCACATCTCGGACCAATTCACCAGCAAATGAGGCTGCCTGTAAAGCACTGTCGCTGGTACAAGTAGGGATGCGGAGACAGGCACTATTAATCAAACTTTCTGAGACATGAAAAAAAGCCATTTCATATGCAGCAAGGACTGCACACAGCCCTGCAGAGGAGTTCTTCCCTCTTCCAAAGGGAGACTTCCCACCTTTTGATTGCAAATATGCCTCAGACAGCAGCACTCCGCATATTGTTCTTCTAAGTATTCATGCAACCTGCAGTCAAACACAGCCTAATGCAATTCTGGTTTTCTGTTTGTTTGTGGTTTGTGTGGGGTGGGTTTTTTTGTGTGTGGGAGTTTCTTGGTGTTTTGTTTTTGTTTGCTTGGTTGTTGTTTCTTTGTTTTGGGGTTTTTTTTATTATTTTATTTTGGATTTTCTTATTTTGTTTTGTTTTTTCTTCCCTCATATTTTATCTTTCTCTCACTCTTGCTTTGTTGTTTATTGTGTCCTTTCATGCATTAAGTTAATCACTGGTAAATAGCAGATGCAATGAGATGAGGTGTAATGGCAGTCAGGCCAGGATTTACACTTCCAGTTTAATAAAACCAGTGAGAATGACTTGTGAAATCAATGCAGGAAAAATGCAGGAGGGGAGTTTCAAGGATCCCTGAGTTCATGGACATAATTGTATAGGGTGGAAGTAATAGCTTTGATTTCTTTTGGTGTGAACAATTTTGTCATGATCCTCCTACAGTGCCAGTTGTCCTATAAATAAGCACCTTTATAATGTCCTTTTTAACATCAATGTCTTTTACTCTGCTTAGGATGACCTCATATCAGGAATATCCCTATTTCACTGCTCTCCCTCTCCAGTATATTCCAGTACCTTTTTGCTTTGTTTTCTTCTAAAATTTGGGGTTGATTCAAAGAAGGCTTTTGTAGATATTCAGGTCAATGGAAAATTGTGTACAGTACAATTTAAAATGATCATATACAAGATATACATTCAGGATCATCATGACCAGGAGGAAAGAAAAAGGCATATTAAATCTTTAGCTCATCTTCTTCTACATTTTGTTTTGCAAAACTATAAGAACTCTAGTAGTCTGGTGACAGGCAACCAAAATTTGTTGCAGTAATAAGATGTTTGATGTTTATTGTCCAAGATTTAGGATTTTTATCCTGAAATCTGGAGAACTACTTAATTTCACGATAGCTTATGGCTACATTGAAATCTAATGATTCAAGATAGCTTTCAGAAAAGAGCTAACATAGTAATGACTCCCTTGAACTCTGGCTTATTTCTGTTCAGAAGGCACCCAACACAAAGAGCAGAACTTGAATGCAGAGCTTTTAAGGAGAGGTGTACAAGGGATAATGATTTGGCATGTCTTGTTAGGTTTTCTTATTCCTATGCTTTTTAAAAACATATTTTATTTAAGCTTATGCCACACCCAATCCCCTGGCAACTCAGTATACACATATGTGCAGACAAACACAGACGCTGTTACTAAGGCATCAGCAACACAGACATTCTGTTGCTATGATGACAGCAAATGTTATATGCTTTTTATATGTGGGTACATATGCACATGTACATATTTGTGTGTGCACATCTGCTCTGGCTTTAGGCCCAAATTCAACAAAGCATTAGAACATGTACTTAAGTTGCAGTAACTTAAGACCACGCAGTTAAGCTGAACATGGTGAAAGTTAAGCACATGCTTAAACTTGCTTTTTGATGTGAACTTTGTTATCCTAGTAAATCTGGGAGCTCAAAGACAGTCAGAAAACCAGTAGCAGTCAGATCAGCTAGGGTAAACTAGCACAAATTTTTGCCCTTCATCACAGCTTTCCCTATGCCAATGGTGCTCTGCACATAGGGCCAAATCCTGCACTCTTAGAGCTGAGGTGTTCTGCTGTGCTCTTCTTCAAGGAGTCTTAAAAATCAGTGGGGTTTTCCTAGGACATCTCCAAGTTATACACAACAGACAATGTAAATGCTTCTGAATTTTTCACACAATCCAAAAAGCTGGTCAAATTATGGTTTTTGTCCAAATAGATACAAATATTGTCCTTCATCATCCTTAACCCCCAAAGCTTTTTTCAAATAATTAAGCCAGTTTGCTGTTGGCAGCCACCACATTTGCCTACACAAGGCCAGTCTTTCCAAGTTTATTAAGTGAATACAGAAAGAAAGAGTTTTCATAACCAAACGTGCCATCAGTCCTCCGTCTATTTGCCATCTTATGCCCAGGTTGTTGCCCGTGCCAGATTCCCACGCAAGGCTGGTCTCATGTTACAGCAAGAACCTCCTTCTTTCTGGAGGGTGTCTACCCCCTCTGACCCCACACAGGCAAACTGATGAGTGTAAAGCACAGAGTGCAGCAATTACCCATGTGAATGTCAGAAGCGCTGCCCATGGATTTATTTACACTCCCTCCACTTTTAATTTTGTCCTTGTTCGCATCCTATAAAGGTCCCTGTCATGCTGCCAGGTTTTCAATGTCTGTAATTTATTTTATTTACTGTTGAGAAATGCAAAGATGTATAAATCCATAAATAGCTAATACAAGAAATGTTGCTTCTGACATAAAACTGAGTCTTTCATGGCTCTTGCATCAAATGAATAGTCCAATGGGCCAGGGAGCTCTGTCCAAGTTCTCCCAGGACCCGGTGACATTTAAATAAAACTTGACTTTCTGGGTTAAGGGAAAGGGGGGACTGAATGAGTTATGAAAATAGAAATTAAACTACACTACTATCGATTTACAACAGCCTGGGCCAAATTAGAGAGCTGATGTGTCTGTTCTAAGGCCTTGTCCTGTTACTTTTACATTAATGTAAACTTATTTCAGTTAAAAAGAGAGCAAGAAAAGAAAAATCAATTGAAACAGAAGATGAAGATTTAATTTAGCTGGGGGAAATCAGATCAAGGAAGGAAAATGATGGAGATAAAAGTAACCCCTGTCCCAATTCAGAGAGAGAGGAGCTGTCTGTCTGATGTTCATTAGAATTAATTAACAACGTTCTGCTCCTCTGGGGCCTGGGGGGCTGAGGCGGGTGGGATTTGCTGCTAGTTTAAGAATGAATTAGAAACACAGACCAAAGGAAAACGGAGCCAGGAATCCTTGCTCTTTTTAAGAGGGCAGCGGGTTGGTAGATCTAGTTACAGAGGGACAGAAGTGAGGTCGTTTAACCACAGCCCTTCCTCACCACAGCTGTTATGGATAAGGTCAGCAACTGATGGGTTATTGTAGTTTACATACAAGAGAGGAGAACACATCACCAAATATAATGAGAAAAACAAAGTCTTGATTAACAAAACTCTTGCAGGCCTGGATGGATATGCAGCCAAAGGAAGATAGCTTCTAGACAGTGAACTTGAGAAAATAAGCTTTGTGTCATCCATTTTATATATACAACTATCAGTCTCTGTGCCTATGGCTCCCTAAAAATCATGATGCCCGCTGCTGATTCAAACCCGATATGTGAATACTCTTGAGAGATATTAAGTTCCCATAAGGAAACCAGCCAGCAAGTAGAAAAGCATCTGTATTTATATGATGCTAGGGCTGAACCCACATTCCTTATTAGACACTAGAGAATCAACATAAGACATAGCTATTATTAGCATCCCAGCAATGGGAAAAGCTGCAGTCCAGACTATTAAACCTGGGATAATCCAAACACCAGACACAAAATGGCAGGAAAGAGCTTTCATAAATTCATGGGTTCCCCCCCCAACCCCATCTATACCAAGAAGTTCTGCCAGGAGGCCTGATCGTGCCAGCCCTAAAAATACTGCGTCTGCACTCACGGTGTGCTGGAGGAGGAAAGGCAGCCGGTTCACGAGCGCGAGCTAACCAACAGACCTGCTTCCAAGAACGCAGTAGGCAGCTGGATACAGAAGCACACAATCTTTGTTTGTTTGTTTTGGAATGAAAAGGAAGGTTCATTTTAAGCTTCATCAGGACTTTTTGAGAGATGGAAGAAATCAACCTTTAGCAAATGCAGGGAAAAGGTGACTTTTCAAAACCTGGAGGGGATCAAGGCTTAAACAAACAAACAAAGAGTCACTGAAATTAAACCTTGCAAATGTACTTGACAGATTCCCTGTTCAGAAGATGGTGGCCATGAATAACTAGTTCTTTGGCTGTTGAAATGTTAGAGGATATTGGCAGCCTAAAGAAATTAAAATAACTCCCTGAATAAAGACATTCTGCATAGCCTGAGCTGCCATGCTCCTGCTCTGTGGTCAGGATGTGTGAGCACTGTCAAGGTGGTGGTGACCAAATGATTTACAAAGTCCCTTTTTCAAAGCATGCCTTGATAGGTACATCTGTAAAGCTGATCTCAGCCAGCCATAGCATCAGTCACTGGAGACTGTTACCATGTGAGGTCTGTTCATTACATAAATGTAGAATGCGAGCCACTGAAATCTTCATTTGCTGCCTCCCTCATCAGTTTAGAGAGTAGTCAAATGTGAACAAGAAACATGCACCGGTAAAAAGTAAAACCAAACAAAAAGCAAGTGAAGCAAGGGGATGGGCACAAAGTAGAATATAATTTTTGTTCTTTCATCTCTCCCTACAGCTGTCCCTCCAAACCTGCTGCAACCTCAACCCTGCAGAATTGCCCCTCACAGGTAGACAGGCTGATAGCAACAGTCTGGGAAGAAACGATGTTGTTGGGAAGAAAGGCCTCTTTGTTAGGATCATTTGCTCAATGGAACAACATACACAAAAAATACCTTGGCTGGGCTCAGACTTGAGAATCAGAAAAAGAAGAAGGAAGAAGCAAGAAGCTTCTTGGACTGCACCTTGACAATCTGAAAATTTGCCAGACATTTCAACTATCAAGCTACCCCAAAACACACAAACAGGATGAAGTATGAACGTAGAGCAAGAGCTGAACTTGATGGGTCAATCTCTCTTCAGCAATTCTATCACACTAAATTCAATCTTTAGTTCAGAGACGTGACACAGAGCTGAAAATTGCAGCTCAGCTAAAGAAATTGAGTCTCTGGAAGTCAAGAAAGCAGCCAGGCACAAATGGAAAAGAAAATAATTTCTTAAATATCTTCCCCTTTGATTTCTCTGGCTAAAGCCAGTGTTTGCCAAGAGATAATCCACGTATAGCTTTCCCTCCTATGCTTAGGAATGTAATAGACTGGGGGCCAGATTCTGAAACCCTAGCACCCAGCAGTCACGAATGAGCTATATTGCTAGGCAATTTCTTTCATGACTAATCCTGACTCTGGTAGGAAGAGAGCCCTTCCCTCCTTGGGGGAAAGGAAACACAGCCTGGACTGTGGTTTGTACACATAAATGATCTTGAGATCAACGGTCAGTGCATGGACATTTGGTGCCCCTGAGATGTCCATCTACCAGGATTAGACACTCAGTTGTTGGTAGTTGAAAAGGAAATGGATAGAAGATAATTAGCTCTGTCACCCCTTGTGTTACACAAAAAGCCCAGCCAAATCATAGAGCTCTACATAGGTCCTTTAATTTCCAGGGCTGCCACATACCTCGGAGCTGCTGTGGTTCTCCAGGAGAACATCATGGCTCTGTGTGGTCCTTGCAGCCAGTTCAGGTCTCAGTGGGAGGAGTTCTGCTTTGTCCTGTGAAGACATAAATGTTTGGTCGTAGACTTTTCTGCACTTGAAAATCTTCAGAGAAGAGAAACTCTGAATTTCTCCTTTTGCGGGAGCTTTGGGACTATCTCACTTCCCAGCCTGGAAGAGTTCTTGCAGGCATAGTAGAGATTATCAGTAGTAGTTACAACAGTATCTATGTGTTGTATTTTAAAACAAATTGCTTGAAGCGTTCTACAAAGAACCGATATTACAATAATAAGCAACAATTTAGAAATTACCATCAAAGTGGAAAACCAACATAGATAAAAACTAAAGAGCCAAGGGGCATCATTAGAAGGAGGGGAGGCCTCCCTTTAGAATGCAGCCATGATGCAGAAAATGCCTATTCATAGCTAACTTTCACCTGATCCCTCTTCCCTTTGAGGAAAATGTGCATTATAGTTTAACATCACAATTTCTGTGTTAGAATTCAAAAAGCAAACACAGCCATGAGCTTCTGGTTGTTTTGAGATCTCATTCACCCTGGCTCTCTCCTCTTAAATCTTATACATGTTTAACAGGTTGTAAAGCAAGGCACAGCTATCTCATCCGCAGCAGGGCTCCAAAATTATTTCTGCTCTCGCTTAAATGAAAGCGCAGGATTTTCATGGACTGGGGGCAATAGTTAAATTATTACCAGCCGCAGTTTTACTGGGTACGACCGCATAGCACGATAGTAGAGACACAAGGAGAGAAGCAGAATAGCTTTTAAGTATTACAGACACAATTTACCATGCTTCTTAGGTTACCGTGACAGTACAGACTCTTAGAGCAATCAAGGTTTTTCATTAAAATCTCTTTTTTAAGAGAGCATTTCTTATCACCAGAGGGAAAAAAACGTTAAACACACATCTATGTTTTCCTTCAAAGTCTGGGCATGTTCCTAACTGTAGTCTCGAAAGAGAATATTTTTCATTTTCAGTCAGAAAATACTGGCCATTGACTGCCAAAATTTCAGCGTAATAGAGAATAGAAAAAAGCAATTACAATATCTTTGCAAAAAAATCAACATCTCACTTTAAAAAGAATAAAAATCTTCCTGACAGAAGAAAAAAAAGACAAAAATTATTTCTTTTCTTTGGTAAAGTCTTTTCCTAGAAAAAGCCCTAGAAATGCTCACCCTTGCAAGTTTAACTCCTGCACATAGGAGCTGGAGCCCCTCAGTGCAGCCCAAGCCTGGCAAAGCCCTGGATGCCACGGATCTGGAGCAGTGCTCTTTCATGCTGTCAGCTGAGCAATCCTCCCACCAGTGCTGAATGCTTTCTAAGAGTTTTTACGTGAAAGGTGTCCTACACTAAGCTATTCACAGAGATCGATGACAAAAGAAATCGTTAGGTATTCTCATCAAACTTCTGATGTCAGGCATCTCTAAACTTGACTCAGTTAAATTGAGCTGAACATGCAAACTGCTGTTTGGCTAATGCAAAACATCCAATAGAGCATCCAGTCTTGTCTTGAAGACCATGGAAGATAGAACATCTGTGACCATAAAATATTTTGATGCTTAATTACCCTTCCCATGTAAAACTTTGCATCTTATGTTCAGACTTTTTTTTCCCCTCCATTTTGTTTTGGTTTTGTTTTCCTTTTCACATGTGTTCTTTTTAATATTTACTCCAGAACCATAGACTCACAAATCTAGTAGTCACCTGCACCGGTAAACTTTGGTTTGGTCCTAACGTAATTTAAAATTCCCAAGTTCTGCCAGCTATGGATTCTCACTTCTATTCTCTACAGCTCTTGATGTGATCACTGTCCAGACCTCTTATTTTCCCTGTGTAACACATATAATATATACATTTATAATATATACACACACAATGTGTTTTGTTTCCAGCAGTTGGCATTGAAGCAGGATGCCAATTAAACCAAGATGTCCTTAGTTCACGCTGTTGAGTGGTGGCTCTGGCCCCATAATATTTGGTACAGTGGGAGCTCCTCAGCTTTAGGACCCTATTTGCATCTACTGAATTGTTTCTGTTACTTGTGGGGATTATGCTTATTGTTTAGTGAAGGCTGTAGAGAATTTCAAAGTCATTAGCAAAGCCTTTTCTGAAGGTAAGCGGGACCAATCCTTTGTGAGCCAGCAAAGGCACTTCTGAGTGCAGTGAGGACTGTCTTTCCTCCCCTCATCCAAATGGCTGAGCTCATTTCTCCCTTCAACAGCTTGATGTGAGAGACAGACAGGCTGGCAGGCAGAGCTCAACCTGTCACGTGGTGCTGGAGAAGGCTGACCAACAACCACAGGTTCCCCAATGCCACATTGTCAAAAGCAATGTTCCCATTTAGTCACTCGCACTCAATGTCTTTCAAGCCTCATTGAACTCCAGCTCGGACTCTTTTACCCCTGTTGAATGTTATCTTCATCTCCAGGATGGAGACGTTTAGAGGATGTCATTGCCATCACTCTGACTTGGAGTAAGGCTGAAATAACTGCTGTCAATCTCATGATGAAAACAGGACAGAGGAACGCTGTTAACAACAGGCGGCCGTCAACACTTCCAAAACTCTCCTCCAAAATAAGGCCACTGGGTTGTCTCTAAATCTTGCACTGGGTGTGCACCTCGCTGTGAGCTGCGGGTCTCTTGGTGTTAGGGGCTGTCCAGAGCAGCGAGCGGTACCGCAGCCGCCAGGACCCCAGCCGAGGGTGACAGCTGTAGAGGCATCATTTCCTCCTACCTCCCACAGCTCCACACAAGCTACTGCTCTTAGCTACAACCGGATTTTTAGTTTAGTTTATATGTGACATAATTTCCCCATAAAGGAGGGCTGATAGTAAATCCAGATGGAAATGGAACAGTTTGCATGAAATGCACTTTAATTAATTAGCTAAATGCTTGCAAAGTGCTTTGAAGATGTAAAACACCATACAAGTGTTAAACAGTAATAATAATAAAATAACAATAATTAATTTCCCCAGGAAGCATGTGTATAGCACATGCCCAGATTATTCCTATCCAAGAACATTAAAAAAATAAAATCCCACTTTACCTCTGACATTTTATTGAGGACTGAGTACTGCAGTAAAATAAATGAATTCATTTATTCATCCATGGAGACTCAAGTTTGGATCCAGTTTAAAATTAAACTAATGGCCACAGTGCCCATTAGTCAGTGTGACAGAAATATAATTTAAGGCCGTTACACAGGACAGGCCTGTTTAATGATGAGGCATCTGATAAGAGGACCAAGTATCTCTGCCTTTCAGTTTTCCCAGAAAAACAGTATAGCCCAGCAATAGAGTGACCTTCAGTGGCTCAAAGTCTGGGTGTTGTTACAAGTATTAACTATGGAGGAGGCAGGCAAAAACCTGGACTGTTATGTATGCTTTTACACATTGCTCCTGGATGGAGTCTGGGAAATGCTGCTCCCTTCCCCTGGAAAATGTAGTGTTTGTTTTGCTTCTTGCATTTACTTGGATTTACTTCCTGCAGACATTCAGACAAGATTTCTGTACCCAAAAAATTTGGTGAGAAGCAGCCATTGCAAAAAAGCTAATGCAAATATGCATTTGCCAGAAGATTTGCTCTGAAAGTATTTCAGGGTTTCCCTGAAGGCTCTGGGGGTCTTCAGAGCTCATCTTCAGCTCAAGAGCCAACCTTCCTTGTGCAGTATCACCAGGATTGAATTTGATAAAGGAAATCGGACTAGATTGTCCTCACTTTGAAAGGAGCTGACAGTACAGTGTTCTTCCCTCAACTTTGTGACAATCTTTCACTTGAAATCTCTCAGACTTATCTTACCCATAGCATCCCACAAAATATGTCTGCTTACGCAGGTCACTGCAGAGACTCAAGACTACAGTAGAAAAGCTCTGTAGATGGTCTGATTTTGCCTTGCATTTTTCATGTGTTAAACAAGTGCATAGATGAATGGTGAAAGTTTGTGTCATTAATCAGTAGCTTATACTCAGAGCATTAGAGATTTTAAAGCTGAGTTGATGTGGAAAAAAATTATGTGTATTAGTGGAAAACTGACTTTTCCCCTTGGTGTTAATTCAATCCCATGGCAAGGGTGCACTTTCAGAAAGCAATCAATTCCATTAAGAGGTTTTGATGGATATGGAAAGGCAGGAAAGCACCATTTATCACTTGGGAAAGTATCACAAGGAACAAGAAGGGCCCCTTTATGGTGGCATAACTGCAGGAGTTGTCATCTGCCATGCAGCTTGCATGATGACTCCCTCTCCAAAGTGCGGACATGCAGATTGCAAGTGAGGCATTAAACTTGTCTCCAAAGCCTGGGTTTGGGAGTTTACTTTTAATCTATTTTAGATATACAAACTGGAGATGGAAATTATGACGGCTGGGCTACTTTCTGCAGAATGACTTTCACACTCAATTCAACAATGAAGAGCAGAGGTGAGATTCACTTGTCTCAGATTCACCTATGTCAGAGCAGAATTTTATGATAAAAAGCCATCTGTTTTTTTCTGAGTACTGTTCTGTACAGTACAGTATTATATAATAAGAGGCACTAAAATGAGACACTAACAAAGCCAAAAACTGGAAAGTATCTGCCAGTCATCAGTCTAAGCTTCCTTGACAATACCTGGGGGAAGAAGAAAGAGCTGCAGGTTTTGAGCATGCAGAAATAAGATAACTTCATGCTGATTCTGAATTCATCCTGCTTTTGAAGGGAAGCAATGAGGAATTAAGTCTCCACGCAAACCCAGCAGCACTAAATGAATAAAAAAAAAAAGAAAAAAAGAAGAAAATTCAAACAATTGACCTGCTAAAGTTGACCATTATTTTACTGAAAAATTCCCACCTAAAGGACTTGGCCCTTGGAAATCCAATTTATATCTGCAGAGCTGTTTACTGACCTTTTCTCTAAGCCAACATAGTCACAAGCAGTAAGATCAAAGGCCTGATGAATGTCTGATGTGAAGAAAAAAGAAAAGGCTTCAGGCTCTTACCTTAGAGACCGATGAACACTCATTTCCAGTTAATTTAATAGGCTATATGCTGAAAAAGGGACTCCTGTATACGGTAGATTGAACACACTCTTGCATTTTCTCTGCCTAAGTGGCTGGTCTGTTCTAGTGAGTCTGTGCATTAGCAGACACTAAATACTATGTTTGTCAGATGAATGTACCTCTTCATGGGCTTGGCTCACAAGGCACGGGATGTACTACACTTCAGACATTGGACATCCACAACATGCTGCTGATTCAGGATGGATAGAGAAAACAAGAGGCTTGCCTGGTTTGGGACAAATGGAAGAGATGATCCAAGCTTCCAGTAGAGTAAACCAGCAAAATTTCATTGATTTCCATGGAGCCATAGGGATTATGGTCCCTGATGTACGAGCACTGTTTCAGATTAGCTGACTGTACAACAACTGAAACAATGGCACAAAGAGGGAGTGTGTTTTAAGGTAGCAACACCAGCAACAGACTTAAAGCTGACAGGTGAAATTTAATGATAAGTTTCCTGACATGGTCAGTGGGACCAGCTCTTCCTGTGTGCCTCTCAGTTATGACTCCTGCACATTTCAGAGAGGAGAGAAACATTTCGCCTCTGTGTGTGCGTGCTCACTGACAAACCCCTCTATACAAAAGCAAAACTCAGTTAAATAATTTTTAAAAGAACAACAGCTTCAAAAGTCTTTTTCTTTGGTTCCTACTTGAAAATAATAATCCATCTCTATATATAATGACTTTGGGAGGGACATAACGAAAGCAAAGAGGGGAAAAAGTTGATACTATCCAATGAAATCCATGTAGCGAAGCTAAGCACATCATCTATCATTTCATTTTGCACGTCAAGTAAGTATAAGAAAAATCATATTTGCAGTATGCATCAGCACCATGCTTGAGCCCAGGTATCTACATTAATGGGACCAAGTGCTTTAGGATTTTCTTCACTGGGACATTATGATCTAACCCTTTCAGATGTTAATTTGCTGTGCGCTTTGCAGAAGGCACAATGAAGAGAGGAGGGTGCTTAGAGGAACTGGGCATTTAAGTGTATTTTGCTGCATAAGTACTTACTAAGTTGAGCATTTAATATATTCTGGTCTTGATGTTTGTCATCAACACATAAATACTCTGTAACCACATTATTTCTTAGCAGTTAGTCAGTCAAAAATGGGAGTCTTCAGCTTTCAGGCATCTGTGTCCTTGTTCCTTCTGTGGAGCTCAGTTTGGGTGGATCTCTCCCCTAGATACACTGAACAGTGACAGAGCCACAAAGGAGACTGTTTTCTGTTCTTCTGGGAGCCAAAGGAAGGCCAGAAAAGCATTGCTAATCTTTGTCAAGGTAGCTGGTATGGTCACAGCTGTAGAATGGTTCGGTGCTTACCTGCATGTTTAAAACCTTCTACAGGAGACAGTAATGCCAGAAAACCTCAGCATTTACCTCTGCAGGGGATCTGAAAGGAGACATGCTTCTAAAAGTGCAGCTTACCAGGGGAAGCTACAGCAGCTCTATGTGTGCTACAAAAGTATTCTTCTATCAAATATAGCCTAGGATTCACATGCTCTTTTCCTTGAGACTCAGATATTCTCACACTGTATCAAATGCATGAGAGATGCTACCGGGCTGGAACAGTTCCAAGGAAACCACAGGCTATGTCTGTTGTAGCAGATCTTAATTGCGTGAGGATGAACTAAAAGATTGCCATGATTCCCTTCTGCAAATCGAGACTGCAGATGTCCCTTCCCATCATGGTCACTGCTATCACTTCAAATTTTATTTATTTTTTAAAATCCTCCATTCTGTTTTCTCTTGATTTAGTCTTCAGTCCAAAGGACTTTCATGCCACCTTTATTCTATCTTTGGACAGTGGTAGAATGTGGGTCTTCATAGGCTGCTGGCTTTAGGTAGCCATCCTACAGGCTGTCTGCTGTGCTTTACAGCCACTGTCCACTTGAACCAACTGATATAAACTTTGGCCTACGACCAGAAAAATGGAGGTATCAACAAGAAAATGAACTAACTCAGGAAATCCAGTCCTTCCTGCCCCTAAATCCTGTTGCTAGTCTCAATAGTAATAAATTAGTGTTCAAAACACTTTAGCTTTTCCTCATCCATTAGACTAAACATCCACTACTCATTTATTTTCCTTCTGGTATTCACACAACTGAATGAATTTTTTTTTTTTTTTAATTTGGGTTGAGTATCACAAAAGGTTAAAATATTCGCAACAGATGAGAGCATGAACTGAGGTGTACGTGAAAAATTCCTATCCAAAGAAGGAGGAAGCAACAGTTCAATAAAGAACTACCATTACAATCCTGTAGCGACAGTAAAACCACAAAACTGCACATATGTGCAATATGGTAAGAGGTTGCTCAGAGAAACTGTAGATGCTCCATCATTGGAATTCAGGATGGATGAAACTTTAAGCAACCTGATCTAGTGGAAGATGTTCCCACCCACAGCAAGGAGGTTGGACTAGATGATCTTTGACAATCCCTCCCAACTCAAACCCCTCTGATTTTATGGGCAGGTAGGTAAAGAAGTATCACTAATCCTCTTTTATAGGTTAAATGGTAATCCAGGATGGAAGTTAAATTATTTGAGACTTCAAAACAACAGACAAACTGCATAATCTTTTAAAAACCCCAAGAACTCTGGATGTCACTCTTGTGCTCTCCCTTCCCAACCATGTTATCAACTGAATGCATTAAGAAAATAAAATCTACAATAAAATACACTTCAGTTGTAAGTCAGTGAAGCGGTGGTGGCAGCAGGTCCCTCAGTTTTGCCTCTCCAAGATGAATCATAACCAAAAGACAAGTGAAGTTTAATTTCTTTCCAATAAAATGCCATTATTGTGTCTAACAATGACAGACTTTGCATATGCAGACACACGCGTGCATGCACATGCATACAAAATTGCTCCATAATAACAGGTTTTCTGGCATGGTCTCAAAGCTGACAAATTAGAAGACCAGGAGCTTCTCCTCGGCTAGTTTATGGACTATCAATAAGATTGCACTTATCCTGATGATCTTTCTACTAGACTATAATTCATAACCATAAGATAGAGTGCCCTTCACAAAGAAAGGACATATCCATACAAGGGGATCTGCCAGAGTCAATGTGTCACTCTGAACATGCCCACAACCCAACCAACACCTGTTTGTCTCCCTTTCTTCATTAATTTAATCTAGTTTCTCTTTTCTAATTCCTTTCCTTTTTCACCTGCTCAGCGAATGGAAATTGCATTGATAGGAAAGCAGAGATACCAGCTGCTCTTTAACTCTCTCCATTTATCTCTCTTCAGTCCTGAATCAGTCAGGTGCTTATGTGCATGCTTAACAATAAGCACCTGCTTGAATCCATCCTTATTCAGTGAAATATTTAAAACTCATTGCAAGTCCTACTGATACCAAGCAGAGTTAAACATAATGTCATACTTAAAATTCAACCCAGATGAGTAGTGCTTTGTCAAGTCTTTATATGGCACTGGATAAGCAATACAGACAAAAAGTTGCTTATTAGAGTTGTTCATAGCACTTAAGGGCAAATACCGTAAAGTACAGTTAAGGAAATGTACCCAGCTTCAGATCTTTGCCACTCACAAGCAAAAGTTCAAGGAAGTTGAGAGAAGGTGGTTCAATTTCCTCTCAAAAAGTCACAAAAGCTCTGAGGAATAAATGCACCAAAATGCTGCTTTTAAAGTTTTCAGGATGGCAATTGCTCACAGCTGCCATAAAACCCAGATGACTTCCACATATTTCATTTTATCTGCCTAAAAGCTAAATTTTTATGTCACAAAATCTGAAGGCAACCTAGGGATGCTGTTTTAGAGCTGCTTGCCTACAATTGCCAACACTTGAAAAATCATCTTCTAATGAGACGCTTTGAATTGAAACTATTCAATAACTCAGTTACTCTCCTGACTTGTCATGACCAACTAAGGTAACTCATCACTAACACAGACAGTCCATTTGCACATCAACAACAGCAGAAATAGCCTCCTGAAGGTTGTATAGTGGGCTGGCTATGAAAGGCCCTACACCAGAACACAGGGAGTGAGGACTCCCAAACTGTACCTACATTCTACATATCCTCAAGAACGTAAAATAACTAAAACTGCCTGTTTCTGGTCTGAAGAAAATTTGTCTGTGGTATTTGTAAGAGCCATCTGTTCTCCAAAAATCCATTGGCCATTACACAAATGAAGTGGCAGTGCCTAACAGGAAGTGTATAATGGGCAGATCAGAGAGCAAGCTGAACAGCTTGGTCTCTGAACTATTAAAAACTGGCTTTGCTTGGGATGCCTGGCTAAAGTGCCAATGTCTCTGCCATTAGAGGGCTCAAAACGTTTATCTGCAGATTGATGAAGAGTCCTGAACCTATTTCCAGTACTCTGCATCTCTTTCTAACTTGCTATAAGCCCTGCCTCATCTTTGAATACGCCTGGAGCTTTACGCAAGATACAGTTAACACACCCAGAACAGGAGGTATGCAAGAGCTGTAGAAAAGCAATAGATTTGGTGATGGAAAACATTTAAAAACCCATATTTTCCTTTTCTCTTAGATGCAACCACTAGTACCCACATCACCAAAACCACCAAAGAATTCTTTCAAAGTACAGGGAGTTTTTCCAGTACCATAGCTTAACCTCTGCCAGCAGCTGAACACCACACAGCTGCTCACCCACTGCTTCTCCCCTCCCCACTCCCTCCTACAGGATAGGAAGGAGAATCACGAGGAAGAAAAAAAAGCAATACCCTACAGGTTGATATATAGACAGTTTAATAAAACAACACAAAGAAGAAAACAACAATAATAACAGCAGCACTAAAGAAATGATAGACAAAGCAAACAATAAAAGCCAAGAAGACTCTACCTGTACCCAAGATGCCAACTTTCCCTGCTCCAGACACCCTGAAACAAGTTGGAAACACTTGCTCCCCTCCTGGCCCAGGCCTCCCCTTATATAGGGGCATGGGTCAGTGTGGCATTGACTATCCCATTGGCTGGTTCGGTTGTTTATCCCAGTTGTGGCCCCTCCCAACTGCTTGGGCCAGCAGCTGCTGGTGATAATTAACCCAAATCCAAACCAGGACATCAGGTCAGGTATTATGTGGAGGCAGCAAGACCCCAGCACTTACTGTGCCATTATCAAGTAGCATCCCTTAGTGCTCCACTTCTCTCTACTCTTCAAGAAGTCTTTTGCCTTGAAAGAGTTCCTATGGAGCACAATTCATCTGCCTAGCAATACGCTCACAAAGAGATTGCCAGAGATTACTCTACTTTGCACCGTTTCCCCTGTTCAATATCTGCTGAGATATTTATGTTTGGCTTTTCCTATGTGTGAAATTCATCCTCAGCCAGGGCCCTGCAAAACAGTTTTTCTATGAGGCACCAGTGAAGCCCCAAACTGGTAAAACTAGCAGTGAGGCAGGAGGTAAACTGTGACAGCACAGCTTGAAAAGAATAGCAGACGTCACCATGCTCACCCAAAGCTTGCCAAAGAGCTCATTTGTTTGAGTTCTCTCCATCACCTCTTCACATGCACACAAAGCCAATGAGTGACTACATGGAAATAAACACACACACACTAAACCCCAATCAACCTATGTTCCTTCTGCCAGCTGGAAAAAGAGGAATGGAGTGTTTCTCATTTTCCTGGGTTTTTTTTTATGCACACAGCAAACACTGGGATATCAAATCAGAACCTGCATAGAAAAGGTGGAGTAGTATAAAGGGGGTACAAATACCTGAAACAGACTCAGCTGCTTTGCCCAGGAGGAGCTGCTATTTTACGTCAATGTCTGCTGAAGTGGTGGATTTCTCCCTTGGTCTCAGCAGTGATTTTCTTTCCTTAATTAATCAATTACACATGTAACTGTGGTCCATTAGCAAGGCAGATGACTGTCTTCAGTCTCTGATTACTGAGTTTGGAAGAGCCCAAAAGTATTTCAGTAGGATGAATAAATTTCCTCTATGAGGTTTTAATGAGACCATTTAGCATTAAAACCAAAACAAAACAACAAAAAAAACCCCAAAACCACCACCACCAAAAATCACAAGAACTGAAATAGGCATAATAAGCCCAATCCACCTACATCATGCACTTGGGGAAAAACGACAGGCCCCAGTTTTAGACCCTGTCTGCACTTAATTATACTTGGAAGAGCACATAATGGAGGACTAATGGTACCTATGCATTTAGTTCACTTAAGAGTGCAGAGGAGATGATTTCCTACATGTGGTATAGCACTTTGGTTGGCTGTTTTATAAGATAATGATCAGAATACACGCATTAGTAACAGACTGTCAGGACTAGCACGTCCTGGGTTATAAACCCCAGCTGGTCATGATCATAGTTATTAATAATAACAGTAATCTGCATTTCTAAATCATGTCTGACTGCAAGAGCTACCAGAGTCTGTTTATATAATATACATATTGCAATAAGTCTAATTTCATCTGTGTAGAAATATAAGGGGCATTTTTCAGGGCTGGGTCATGTTTTCACAGAAACAAAAGCTCAGTTCTTAGAGCGACTCGGTATACTGTGCTGCACACAAAAATACAGACAGGATTTCAGTACTTACTTTTCTGATGTCTTCCCATAATACACACAGTGTGTCTATTCATTTCATTAATCTGTTATTGACAAGAAGAGCTCAGGACTTTGATTTTAAATCTCATCAGAGAGTCTGAAAGCCTCTACTTTCCAACAAGTGCTTGCCCCTAGGTCACTGCTACTATTATATGCTGATTTGCATTTATATATTTTGTTTGGAGGCTGCATTGTATTTGCTTTCTCCTTTCTGTTTTTCTTCCTGACACAGAGGATGAAAACAGCCATCAACAAGAGACATCAGCAAGAGCTCACAGCTGCTCCCATCCCTGTTACCCTCCCTCAGCCTTTCTTAATGTTTTGCTGATTATTTTTCAAACTGAGACTTAAAGCCAGGAAATTCCTGAAAAAAATTAGTTCTGAACTCAAGCGCTAACGATAAAACATTTCATATAATAAGACAAGGTGATCCCCACTCTACATTTGCCAAAGCATCTCTGAAATCCAAATAAATTAAACTCCTTATTCAGTCAGCATTGCCAAGTAGATGGGTACAAGCATCACGTTCTCCTCCAGTAGTAAGAATTGGATGACAAGTATATTGATCATATCCTGGGACTTACTCTGGTAATTGTTTTACCAGTAAGGGAGGCCTTTGAATCCTTGCTGGAGCATCATCCTACATTCCTGCTGGAACATCTCCAGAGCTCTTCATGCTGCCCCAAGCTATGGAGTCAAGTGAGCTTTCACTCCTCTTTCCTCTAAGAATGTTCTGACACCACTAAGGAGTGCGATGTCAGGAGTATATGGATAAAATGGCCCAAAAGCTGGGATAAAGGCAGCTCAGTAAGAAGCAATTTGCATTGTAAAGAAGTCTTATAAGTATGCAGCCTATTAATAACTGTCTCCATTTGTAACAAATGTCACCAGGATGATTTGAGCTGCTTTGGAGGCAGAACAGATAGCAATTATCTATCACCCCAGAAGATGCTCTCAACAAATGATTCACGTTTGAAGGAGGGTGGGGTGGTGTTTTCTTTTGTTTTGTTTTGTTTTCCCGATGAGCAATTTCAACACCAAAGTCCTGTTTTTCAAAGGCTTCAGACTTAGGATCAACTCTGCAGGCCATTTGCCTCTTCCCAACCCATCAGCCCTATTATGTAAACTTGAAAGCAAAATGTAAAAAGGATTGGAAAGGAATGGAGAAAATTAAGTCTTTGGGCATTTACATAGCTTCAGAACTCCACTGGCTGAGGAAAAGCTTGCTCTGGCACCCGGAAAGGCAGCAGTCTCCATATAGGTACTGGCTTTGGTTTTGACACTGGCTCTGGAATGGAGAATGGCCCATGTTACAGCTGACTCCTCAGAAAATACCTGCTTAGGCATCCATTCAGCACTCTCCATGGGCATAGATAGGAGCAGAGTGGTAAAGGAGGAATACTGGTATCAATATAGTCAACAGATCTTGCAACGGTGCTCTGCTGAATTGACTGAAGTTTCCTGGAGTTGTGTCAATGTAGTGTCTTAGAGACCTGACCCCTTGAAGGTTTCTGCTGCAAACTGCAGGAACAGATGAGCTCAAGAAAATTATATTCAGCTCTGTCATATGAAAATTTGAGGAATTTGAACTCTGTGGTGCTAAAATGTCACCGATTTTAATCCTGACACCTGCCATTTACATTTTACAGTCCCTGTCTTGTCCTTCTGCCTCCAGTCCATTGCAGCTAGATCTTCAATGAACCAAGAACCTCTTGCTCATCTGTTGAGAATCATTTCTAAACCCATATCTTTCCTCCCGTGCCTTTCTGACAGCTCTCTGTGTTCCTCGGGACACACAAATCCTGGACAGGAAATTCCTGGGGTGTGAGTATTGACTTTAGGACACTTTTTTTTCCTTCCACTTTCATACGTACCATTAATAGGCAATAAACTCTGAATCTTGATGTAGGGCACTTGGAGTGATGAGTGAAGATTCAGGAATCATTTGAATGTGCTCATCTAGCTTATTTATATTTGTACTTAGTTTGGGGAGTAAAATGTGAGTGTAATTTTGCATCTTGAGTGCAGCGTGTACCTTCTGTAATTTCAGATATGCATTTGTGCAAATCTTCTGCAATTGCCTCTGGGAGTCTTCTTCAGGGAAAAGTTTTGCAACTACCTGACCCTCACCGTAGTTTGACCCTGGTAAGTGATTTTCTATAGAAGAAGTGCTGTTACTGAACCTAGGGCATTCAGTGGAGGAAACAAACTCCCATGGAGGCAGAAAAATCACTCTAATTCACCTGGAGAATAGGCTCTCAGCAAAAAGCCCATGAAACAGATCCCATTACTCTGTCATTGAGTAAGAGGCAAGGGGAAAAGACTTGGTCACTTCTCCAGATATGACTGTAGATGGGACCTGTCAGTCCTTGAGACACCACGAATCACAGAAGACAGACAGCAAAGTCAACTGCAAACATTTCAGTTTCCTCCATCTGTCTCTGCAGATGCTGCTTAAACTGGGATGTTTGCAGGGAGAGCCACCTGCCAGTGGCTGAATCTCCAAATCCCCAGTCATATTCTGCAGCAAGCTGAGATCTTGCTGAAGGCAATGGACTTGGCTCTTTGCAGGATTGGGCTTGCTGTTAGCAGAAGTGATCACACGAGGTGTTGTGACAAGCCAGTATCAAATCACATACCTGTCTCAATCCTAACAGGCACTGACTACAGGCTTAGGCGATGTGAGTACTTTTATATCCTATTATAAAGGTACCAGTTCCTCACTGTCATCCAGTCTTCACCATCTCTCAGGCAGTTTAAGAGACAGTAATGGCACAGTTATCAACACCTTCACATTTTCTGTTTTGTTACCTCCAGTACAAATATCAATTACACAGTCTGACAAGGAGAAAATGAAATTGCAAAGTGTTAGGCTGCAGGTATTTAGTTCAATGATTGGGGCTGCCTTTAAAACACTATAATGACACCATCCTAGCCAGATAACAAAGAGATGGGGTATTATGTGCATTCCTACACTTTGAATTTAAATTAAAATTTGCTATGATTTAAGATGTTATCTCCTTTGAAGGTCTATACTTTCCTTGGAGAAAATAATTATTCTCACTAATAATGTGAGTTGCTAGACTAGTGATTAGTATATTTGCAACACAGTAAATTTGCCTCCTATTGTCAAAGACTTGGGTGCATTATTTACTACATGATAATCTCAATCTGGAATGAATCTTTGACTTGAAAGGACATCTATTCTCTAAAGCTCATCATCACCTAGCCCTGGTTTTGCTTATGCCTCAGTTTGGAAGGTACATTTTTCTTTGTGATTTGCTGAAGTCATTATAAAATGCTTGAAAGTCCATCAGCCAGGTTACCTTGATAATTTCTTTTATGAATAGTAATATTCATAACAACGACGATAAATAAAGCTAAATTATGTCCAAAGGAAAACAAAGTAGTCACTTGTTGAGTTGTGATTGCAAAAATAGGTAGTAAGAAAGATGCAAGGACATAACATGGGTACTGACAGCATCATCCCCCATATCTCATTTTGAAACCCAATTAATCAGGCACCCATCCAAGGACTTTAGTCATAAGTGTAATGTCAGGGAACAGCTTATTGTTATGCAGTGAAAGAGGAACACAAGAAATAATGCTATAACCACAGAGCAGCTCAGGACAGAAAATTGTAACGCTTTATCCCCAAACCATCCCAAGGGTAGACACTAAACTAGATTAGGATCCCTATGTGGCCAACAGAAAGATCTAGATTTTCCTCCATATTGGCTTTAATGCCTTGTGCAGTTATTCCAGAATGCCTGGTGTGCCCTTTAAAAAGCAGGGCCATTGCAGCAGAAAGCTCTCTTGTGAAAACACTTCACCTTGTGCTGATTCCTTGTCATGCATGAGGAAATCCTGGCTGAGATATGCCTGGTGATTAGCTCAGCCCTTATTCCTTCCCTGCCACTGTCTCACATACTGGAGGAATTATTTCTCAATGATTATGCTGCTGATAAGGGAATTCCCAGGACTACAGTGACTGAACATACTGGATTTACATAATCTTGCTTAAAAATCAACATTGCATTTGAATCACATCACCAGATTCCAGCTGCACCAAAAGAGGGTGGATACTTGGGGAAGTCATACCTGAAGATGAAAAGATAAAACTCCTTTGTGGTGGGTATGGCATTTGCTCAGAGTTACTTCTTTTTTTCTCTTTAACTAGCATGTCTCCCACATAAGTTTTATACTGACCCTTGACCTAAGGACATAGGGAAACTGGAGTTACCTGGAATTAAATTGGTTTAATCGTTCTAGAGGACGGACATGCTGCAATACTGGAGATAAATGCTAGCAAAGTAAAAGAGCTTCAGGACATTGAATAGTAACTGGCATCCCAAAACCAAAACCTCTGGAAATCTGCCAAAGAATGTCTATCAGGTCCCTAATGCAGGGGTCACCACACACAGAGCAAGAGATCTGCCCCAGAGACGGGCACACAGGTGACACTATTATGATCCTCTTCCAGGAGGGACCTTCCTTAGCAAGGTCCTACAGCTGGTCCAAGCCAGGGTTGTGAACGCTTTGTGGTCTCTTTGGAGAGGGTCAAACAAGGGATGTAAAATGTTGTTCCAAAATATTTATAGACTTAATGGCTTAATATGCATCTGATTACTTCAGGGCAGTTTGTTGTTCAGGGGTCTAAGGGAAGAAAAGGGCTGTTGGGAAGTTTTCAAAGTCCTTATCCTGAAAAAGAAAGGATAAAAGCATTGATTTTTTTTTTTTTTTTTTTTTTTTTT